>JAOTAV010068850.1:0-13778 GCA_026546445.1 Cyclargus thomasi | reverse complement strand
ACTTGAGATCGGAAAATGTCTCATTGGTACACGCCTCCACCGGGTTTTGAACCTGCACCCTCTCGAGTGCGAACCAAGGGTCTTACCCATTAGGCTACGTACGCTTTTCTGCGTCTACATAATCGGCCGTAATGCAAAAGGCGAATATAGACCAATATTGGTGAACAGAGGCGAGAAAGTAAATGTATAAAACATTCATTCAGAGAATGGCTATATTTTCAGAGACTGGCCAGATATTAAATTGTTTGTGTATCTTTTAGTTACTTTTATTTATATACACATATATTTATATATTATATACATTATTTATATTTTATTGTACTTCCATTTTCACAAATGTTTATTTATTAATAATATTGTATTTATGTAAATTTTATCTATTTATTTAGTTTGTTGCATTTTAATTTTTGTTACATTATTACGCTGTGTGTTGTATTTCTGTCAATGGTACAGCATCCTGAACCACGATAATGTACCTGAGTGCAGTCCTATTCGACAATTTTTCGCATTGCACTGCCTAACACCTCACATAATGTTATTGCAGTATGTATAGCTTGCCTTTGGCCTTAGGTTGCATGGTAGGGACTGCTTCCAGCAGTAAGGCCGCCATTTCGGACATTTATTTAATTTTTTTTGTTCTTTTGCAATTGTGACCTTTTTGTTTGAATAAAGAGTTTTTTATTTTTATTTTAATTTATTTATTTATAGCCATTAAACTACAATAGACATAATATACGTTAAACATTATTGTGTACTGCTGTCTTACCTTCGTTTTTGTATGTGTATTTTGTGTTATGGAAGTGTATTGTGAAATTTTTTGTCGAATAAATGTTTATTTATTTATTAGAATGCTCTCTGCACAGTCATGCTCGGGTCTGCATACGCCGATTATGAAGAGGAGCCAAGGCCAGCCGCAAGCGCACGTTTTCCGCACTCGTTTTCCTAATGTGGAATTGTGCATTCGGATACTCGAGTGCATTGAATCAGTTGAAGAAGAGTATTAGGAAGTTTGTAGCTTTAGAATTTTCTAGAAGGATCTTTATAAGTGTTACCTGATTAAGATAAAATTTAAAATTTCTGAAAAAAAGGAAATGAATTCCAAATTCAAAATTTTGTGAAAACCAAATTGATTAAACGATTTAATATTACTTTTATCAATCTAATACTATCTACAGTAGAAACCAATTCTACGATAAAACGGCAACAAAAATAGACACAGCCGAAAAACGTCTAATGCTATACTACAAACCATCAGGTGATCTTTACGCTCGTTCACCGCATAAATACACAACAAAATCACAGCTATGACAATCTTATATGAAACCCTCTATTTGCAAACATCCTCCCTGGGGCACGCTCTATATTAAAAGAGGGTCCCACTTATTAAAGTGCAGGGACAGGAAATGCTCAACGTAAAGGTGTGTACACACTATGGCAACTGTAAGTTTTTGCTATCGTCCTACGCGTAAAATTTACCATCCAAATTGTGAGAATCAACATCTTGACGAGTGGCAGTTTTACGTGGTACGTTTTCACGTAACTTTCTGCCTCGCACGGTAAAACTTTCGAATGAACTATCGCCAGCAGTATTTCTGGACCAATACTACCTGCAAACCTATAAAAAGAGGGCGAATCCCGTCTTAAAAGACTGGCAACGCACCTGCAAGTCATCTGATGCTGCGAGTGTTTATGTGCAACGGTAGTTGTCCATCAGGTGACCACTTTGCTCTATTATTAAAAAAAAACAATGCGGCAGAATCTATCCCTACTTATTTGAATTACTAAATAGAATAAGCGATTCGAAAAACGAATATTTTGAAAGTGGATCCGTCATTGTACCAACCTATTTCTCCTATTTTTCGCGTACCGGACTAAAATTGTCAAAGTGTTATTAGATACGTTTAATAAAAATAAACCGCGCCCTTCTTAAAAATAAAATTATTTGGTAGAAAAAGTGGGGAAATCTGTGTCGGGGGAATATTTTTTAATAAAGGCTCCTCTTCGTAATCGGGAAATACAGACGATGACACGCGTGCACAAATGTACAGACGGTCTACGACAGACCAACGTGATATTATCTCTCTCTTAATCGAGCGTTGTCCAAATAATCGACGTCGACATATATCTCTACTCCAAAATATGCTTACGTACGTTCGTACAGTAGCATCGAAAAAAACGTACACTTCTTATAATATTATAAAATCTCGACTAAACTCGCTAAAAATGTGTTGTCATGTATCATGGGTTCGTAGACAAAAATAGCACAGCTTAGAAACAAAACACAATATTTTTGTCAACAAACACGAGATATTTTTTAGCCCCCGGCATACTTGCTTATGTCTACCAATATTTTAATATATTCGCGTTTGATTTCACACTACTACGGTATATTATGTGGACGCCTGCACTATAACCGTGCCTAATTATGAACAGACCGCCTAGACAAGTTTCGAGCGATTATCGTTTACGACAATGGCTTGGCGTGTTTTTGTATGGGATTGACATAGGCGAACGAAAAGTCACGTGATCTAGTCGAGTGTCGAATATGTCAATCCCATACAAAACAGGCGAAGCGATTATCGTAAAGGTTAATCGCTTGCCACTGGTCTAGGGGGCAGGTGATTATGTCGAGGTTGCAAGTGTCAGTCTCTCGCGTCGCGTAGTGTGTACACATCTCAACCATCACTGTCCTGTCCTCAGGATTTATTACACACGTTTTTATCGCGATCTTTGGGTCGCATTTGAATTTTTTCAATAGCCGGAAACCACATTTTATTTCACTATTATTATATCTTCTGCTAGATTTTTTTCCTATCCCTATTTCCACTCCCTATTTCCACTCCCTATTCCCGCATAAAGGCCGGCAACGCATTTGCAACTCTTCGAATGCTATAAGTATTGGCGACGGCAGTTGCTTTCCATCAGGTAACCCGTCTGCTTGCTCGCCCTCTAAATATCATAAAAAAAATGAAAATAAAGTGCTTCTCTTTCGTACCTTGCAAGCTCCTACATAGATTACCTACCATCTAATATATTTCGAAAATAAATTAAACGTTAACAGATTGTATGCATTACTGCAATCTCGTTTAAGACAGGCCAGGGGATTCCCCTGATGAATAATTCAGAGACCCCAGACTTTATGGGACAAGTTGTCTGTCAAAGTGTCAATAAGGGGAACCCCCTAATTAATTTTAAACGAAGATAAAATTCAAACCGAGTTTAAACGAATGGCTTCAAACACTTAATATGCATCGAATAGTTAATGTCACTTATTTTGTTACAGAAATTAATAAATATTGTTAAGTGATTTCCCCTTGGCATTGAGTACCTAGACTGAGATAAGTAGACAGATTCTTATAGTCACAGAAAAAGTGTGATAGACAGTTGCCGGGGCTCTGTTTTACTTTCTATACAATTAGGGGGCAAATGAGAAAAAAGGCTTACGTGATGGCAAGTTTCTACCGTCACCCGTGGACGTTTAGAACATCCAACCCTTGCCAGACTTTTATGTGGGAATAGAGAGAGTGAAGGGCCTCCGGTAAGCTCACTCACTTGAAAGTTGAAACACAACGTTTCACGCCTGTAAGTTGGTATTACTGATTGACTTTCGAGGCGCAGGAGTTCAGACCGCTGGGTATACCTACCGGGTATTCCGGGGGAGACTCCGGAACCAAGCTGGTCATTTAGCCGATAGTACTTATCAAAGTGTTAGGTTTAAGGATATAAATATGTTAGTTTGTCTTTAAGGCATATATTATATTCATATTCATATCTTTATCTGCTTCAAAAGTGGTACAATTTGGTCCTATAATTTATCTTTCATAGATCTACACTTTTCACTAATATAATAATAGCATGCAAATTTATAGGTTACATACCTATGTAACCTATAAATTTGCAAATTAGTACCTACTCATTTTAAATACATTTTCAACTCATAACCTTACTAGCTAATAATAAATACGTTACATAGTCTTATGTTAATACTAATATTTTAATGTCAATAGAATAAGAATTTTTTTAGTCATTCAGAAATTCTGATATGGAATAATAATTCTTTATCTTAAGCTATTTCTAACAAGCACATATATAAATATGTATGCTTGTTTCTAATTTATTATATCTCTCTATGTGTCTATAATGCCCGAATGATTTGAATTTGAATTACTCCGGTCGAGCCAACCGATCCTGCCGTAGCATGGCTCTTCCGCGGCATCTAGTAAAATGATTGTTGCGTTCCTAATGCGCAAGACGACGAAGGCAAACATTGACGAAAACCCACAAAGGCTTTTGTCTTTCGTCCTTTTAGTTTGTATCGAAATTGTCGATGCACTTACGTGGAAAAAAGGCGAAGTCACTTCCTTGTATCCATTAGCGATATCAAGCAAAGTCATCGCGAATGTTCGTAGGGGGTGTCACGGGGGTGACAGAGGGGAGAGGGGGGGGATCGTCAGGCAAAGTGACAGCCCGACAGACAAACGCTAAGAGCTTTTACTTTCACAATCCACTGAATAATTTACATGTGTATTTTCGCGTTCGCCTCCCGGTCTATAAATATTTTTCGCTGAATTTTTTATGCATCTGACAATGAGTAATCTAAATATTTAAACAGTAATATTGTATGTTATAATGAAATATTTAATATTATCATCAAAGCGTTTTCCATTAGTGATATTCACGTTCAAGAAACTTTAAGTTTATGTTTTATTTTCTAAAATAATATTACCTTAATATCTTTAAGCCTAATATTATGATACTTTGATTTTTTAGCAGTTTTGAAGCATTTACCTACAGCTTAAGGCTTTTTAACCTATAAGTGAGTCAAAACGTTAACTACATTAAAGAAAAAAAATACATGTTATAAAATGGTCTTCATTCTTTAATTACTAGCGAGGATTTTTTCCTTAAGCTTATATAGTTAATCAGAAAAAAATGTACCGCGCACATCGATTTATTACCGGTTAATTGGAACGATTTTTTATACAATACAACATAAGTTATAATCCCTTAGGAGGAATTCTTGTTTCTTGTATTGATTAATTGTATATTAATTATCTTACGTTAGCGAGGGGAGATTTTTGAAACTTCGAATGTACGGTCAAGGCAGTTGGCGCCTGTATTCCCCTTAAAAAACCCATACTGAAGTGTAGAGGTAAAATAATGTAGTTTCAACACTAATCGTATGCCACAGCACTGTGCTGGACTATTTATTGTTAACTCAATATTAAATAAACAACTTAACTAAGCATCGATTGGTTTCATTTCTCCCGAACCACCAACTTACAGAAGGTTGCAATCGGATTAGTGGTATTAAACACAAACATTGAACTACCCCTCACCCCCAACCCTAATAATTACCGTTCTCCATCCGTCGTGAGTAAAAAAAATGTTACTTGCAAAATCTTAGATCACGAAATTTTGTTTATACCTAACGTAGAACCATACTTCTATATATATTTTAAATATAAAAGTCTGTCTATATTAGCTCTTCACGTCCAAACCGCTCAACCGATTTTGCTGAAATTTGGTGTGGAGATACTTTTAGTCCTAGTAAAAGACATTGCGTACGTTCCAAATTTAAAAAATGTACGATTTTGTCGCAATTAGGTTACGGGCATCATCTTTTTATCATATAACCTCCACAGATAATATTGAATTACTTGTAATTCATATCGTAACTCACATTAGAATGTGCTAATTCTTATGTGAGTTATTCCTTATATATAAACATGACATGTGTGAACTCGACGAGGCCGCGAGTCGACCTCCGCCTCTCGACCTACATTCTGAACTTTCATACGATTATCGTGTAAGTTTGTTTGCAATTAAACTTTCGAGATGGCAATTACTAATTTTTTAGTCAAAAAAATATTTCTTTATAAAATTTCAAGCTAGAAGAGACTTCCAGAACCGTGGTATTGTAACGATTCTTATCTACAAGAAACTTTTACTATTGACTAGTTGATGGCCGCAAATTCTTTGCGCGAAAAATTTGTATATCACGGAAACCGTACATTTTCCTAAGATAAAAAGTATCCAATATTTTCCTAGACTTAATACCTATAAAATAAAAAAAAGATTTATTCGAATCCGTTCAGTAGTTCCGGAGATAAGCGCGTACAAATCGACAAACAGACAACTTTTTTGGTCGATTTGTGTTCTATAACTGTTCCTAAGCCCCCCCATATTGATTAGTTTGTAAAAATATTAATTTTACAGACACGCCAATTTTACTGTTTTATTGTATGTAGGTATCAATAAATAAGCTTGTTTAAAAAAGTACTCGTCAAGATAAATCAAATGAGCCCAAACTCAATGGGGTGCCGTCGTCTACTTACTGAGTTCTTAAGCCACCTTCCAGCTCCATCATCAGCCCCCCTAGCTAAAATCCGTTTAAAAATCTAATTATATGGAGTTGATATTTGCAAACCACGTGACATCTGTCAAGTCCATACAATTAGATTTTTCCGTAGGCGTTATCGCTTACAGAAAACGGATTCTGGCCAGGGAGCAGATCAACTTAATATACATAGCTAATATCCTATGCTGTAGTCGAAAAATATGTCTCGCGGCGCTCTAATTCTGCACCAACATTACTTGAGCCCTAGTATAAATCTCTGAATAAAATCATTGAACTCACTCCAAGTCTTGACTGGCTCTTCAGCCACGCTCTAAATAAATTCAAAACCACTGGACCACGAAGTGGTGGGCATATTAGCACTATTTCATAACATTATCATGACCTCCGAGTGCTCTATTTCACTGAACCAGTCGTTAAACACACCTTGGCACTATTATATCACACTATTATCTCTACTAAATATACCCCCATAAAGACGTAAAACAAAGACGCATAACAGATTCATCAATTTGCCGGTCCACGTGACAAGGCGCTTTGGAAAACTTTAACTAAATTAAGGTGTACCCGCCCCTACCTTGTAACGCCGCTAATAGGATCTGAATTTCGGAAGCACCCTCGTTACGACACTCTCACGCTACGTTTGAGTCTACTCTAATTAGTAGTGTTATGCATGTGAAAAATTCATGCGTAAACTTAGTAATGTGTATATATTTTTAAGTAAACCAAATTGGACGTCATTTATATTAATTATTAAAGCAGGCTATGATGGGTGTAACAAGGATAATACTTGAAGGTGTATAAGTTCCTGGTTGTAGTATTTACTATGAAAGTAGCAGAGCTGAAAGAGCTTTGCTACAAATCACAAAAACATGCCTTTTCGACGCTTTATATAGATGACCCATTTATACATGTACATAACACATTTATAACTTACTAGAATTAATAATGCCCGCAACAAAACACGAATTTCTTTATCACGTGGTAACCGTACATTTTCCGGGGTGAAAATCTGATGTCCTTCTCCGGGACTCAAAGTATATCCATACCAAATTTCAGCATAATCGATTCAGCGGTTTGGGCGGGAAGAGGTAACAAGAGACATTCGCATTTATAATATCAGTGTGAAAGTCCATGCTGTAGACTGTCAAATACTTCAATCTTTCTCATAACGACATAAGAACTCTCATGCAACCATCTTCTAAAACCCAACAAAAGTCCACAGAAACAATTTAAAGGAAACGGACCGCTTAAAATTCAATACCCCTTAAGTGTTGCCCTCTTAAAAAGACAAACAAAATACTAAGACTGGCAACACTGCGCTTGCACCGAACTGTATTTATTGAGGCGGAAAATTGAGCTAGTGCCAATTTTATTTTCAATTCCCCTCAGTAGGCGAATCAGTGATACATTACCGATTGAAATAAATGCAGACTTTTTTATTTTATTCAAAAGGTTAAACATTTTTACTCTACTTTTTATAACATTAAATTATATTTATTATATATCTATCGACGCTTGATGGTGGTGTACACCACGTCAGTCTGGCCCCAGTGTGTTACGGGTGCCAGACAACGGAAATATATTTAATACTTTTTTAAGCTACCAACGCGCTTACCAACTGAGCCACAGAGTCAAACTATTTTAAATTACATTAGTCGTCCTTCTTCTTACTATGGTGGTAGATGAAGTTAATTCGTATGCCTCCTTTATATAAACGACGATTACAAACGATGCACGTGCTTGCATATCGTATATTTGACATGACATGATAATCATACACGGAATACTCTTTTGTTCTTGGGTAAAGGTTGTTTTTTTTTAATAAAATTTAATGGCCTGGTGACGAGAGTTTTATGCCAAATTGAAATTTGTGACTGAATTTAAAATAGATTAAAGTTTTTTACAGTTCCTCTACACGATGTATTAAAAATTTATGGTCTAATTTTGACCACAGGACGACCTATAGTATTGTGGATTTCCTTAAGACTGGCGGTTCATTAACCCTCTATCAAAATTGTCATTTCCATAGAAAACGCTTTGTAAACAAAGTGTTGTGATATCAATGTCATTGTTGTTGATAATGGCGGTTTGTATAGAAATTTTACAGATCGCGGTAAATTAACCATTCCGCAAATTGCTATAATAGTTGGCTATACGAAATTAATCATAAAGCCAACTATAAGATATAATTTTTACGATGAGTTTTGGGGATCTTCATATTTAAAACTAGCTGTTGTGAAACTATGAATTATCCCGTATTTACATCTTTTTTTGATTACTTCTCGACTCTTACTGGTCGTAGCATAGCCTATAATAGCCTTTTTCGATGAACGCTTTGTTCATTTATCTAAAGCCAACACAAAAATATTGTTTCAATTCCCTCCAGTAGTTCCTGAGATTAGCCCGTTAAACAAACTCTTCGGCTCTATATTACTTGTATAGAACAGATATAGATATCTCCTACTAAAATTTCAAAATTGAATACAAACCTTCCAAACAAAAGAAAATCACTCTTTTGCCGCCAAACTCCAAAGTAGACAAGTGTCTTCACCCTTTAAGAATGCAAAGGAACTTGATAAGTTGTCTGAAAGTAATTTGTCTTGTACGTCATTTGTCTAACTATTTGGGCTCATCTGCCGGGGACAGGCGAGGAACGAAGAGGGGGGAAAGAGAGGGGGCGTAGGGGACAAAAACAGTCAAGATGTCATCCACTCCATGATTTATGGTAGAGATGATGGTTCGAGCCTGAGGTTTGGAGATTGTTTGATGAATCCTTGAGGGACGGTTAACCAGCTGGTTATTAATGTCCCAGTGTATTGCCATATAGCGTGACTCTTCTCAGTTTTAATACGCAGCGATATCAATACTCGGTTTCTGCATTGCTATGTCAAAAAAGTATTTGAAATCACGCAATCGCGAAAGTTGTTCTACTGTGTATTATTTATAGTGTTGGAAATGTAAGTTTATCAGAGCCAAATATAACTCTACCATTATATTTTACGTCAAACGATCAAACGAAACTATGATTACCAATTATTTGTCCCGTTTTGAAGCACAGGAAAACACGGAAATGCGCCCTTAAAATTTTTGTGTAATTTAATTTGAACATAATTAATAATATACCTATGGACGCTTCACATCACGCCAGTGCCCCCGTGCTAAGGTTACCGACCTGAAGGACTTGTGTTACATATACCACACAATGGAAATATATTTGATTTGTTTAATCCTTTTATACTACAGATCATTATTATGACATGACAAACATATTTAATACACATCCATGACCTGGGAATAATGAAAGACATTTAGCTCCGTAGCGCGTCCGCGGGGTTTAAACCCGCGTCCCCCGGTTTGAGCTACCAACGTGTTCACCCAGAGTTCTTCTATTAAGAATTCCAGATAATCTTACAGAAATAAACAGAGCTGGCAATTACAAAACATAATTATCAAAACGCCCGAAATATTTCATGCCTCAAAAATTGGCAAACTTTCCGGCAAAAATAAAACATGGCAATAATTTTAACATATTCATTCGAGATGCAGTATCGCGAGGAATTTGGCTTATTCTATTCAAATGTTATTGGTCGTTTTCGCTTGGAACTCTGCCCTGACTCTGGACTGGACATTGTATTTTTTTCAGATAATAAGCTGTGTTTATTTTCCAAGACAAATGTACTGTGTTATATTTTACTAGTCCTTGCCCGCAACTACGTCTGCGTGAAACTTTATAAATTATCTCGTTTTTACCGCGGGAGAGATACCACGGCTACACAGAAAACTGGCGTGAAACGGCGTTGTGCTGTGTTTCGTTCAGTGAATGAGTTTACCGGTGGCCTCACTTCCCTAATCCACCTATCCTTATTCCCATTCCCCAATCTCTTATGAAGGCCGGCAAAGCACTTTACGGCAGTTGCTTTCCATCAGGTAACTCGTCGGCTCGCTTGCCCCTTAAATATTATAAAAATATGTCACGAGACATATCTAGTGGAAGACTGTCATTTATAAAGAAGAGAAAGAAAGAATGAAGAAAATAAAGAGGTATATTTTAGCTCGCAACGGTAGTGAAATATAATCACTTAAAAAAATAACCTCCACGTAATTGCCAATGTTCGATGTTCGATTCTCGGCACCAACATCGTACAAGCCAGTGTTTTTCGGCACCAATATCTTACAAGCCAGTGGCGTAGCGTGGGTATCGGGCGAAGGACAATTTTGCCGCCCCCTTAATTAGACTTTTCAATTGAATTGTACATTTTTTTACAAACATTCAGAGCTATTTTCATTTAAGCATATATTATTCGTCCGATTTTATTCACATAATTTTTTGGGACTCTTTTCTGCCAGTGCAGATACTCTCATAATTCAATGTGTTACTTTACAGCTAAGTAGCGAAAAAATAATCGCGTGTACAAAAATCGCAGTGCGGCTACTATAATTTTTAAGAATTTTTCGGCAAGGACCGTCAGCAAATCCTAGAATTTCGAATTTGTCACAGAATAAGTGATGAAAATATATACCGTGTTTTTTCAATTGCTCCGAATTGATAGTCGTATATATATGAGATTGTCAAATATTTCGAATATTTTATTATTTTCTGTGAAATTTTGCCACCCCCCTGCCTCCCCAACCACGCTACGCTACTGGACTGCAAGCGTCCACAAAATCGTCCGTAGTACTTTGTCAACCCAAAGGCTAATTTAGACTCCCTACAATCGTGTTCGCATGTCATTGTCAGTGTTCGTCGATCATGAAGAGAAGCCATTATACGCACCCAGCGTATCAACCGCGTAAAGTCAGGACTACATCGTTATTTACATTGCAGTATAACTCAGACATGACAAAGCTTTTGGCACAGGATAATACAAGTCCTTATCTTCCACTTATCTTCAGGATAAATGTTATTCCTTGAATAAGCCTGGCTCACATGTAACTGACCGTTAGCACTAATTAATTGTATGAACAAGACTAAGATAAGAGTTATGCTAGCACTTACGAGTATATCCTGGTTTATATCGTTTCGTGTGATTGTATTGTTGCAATATCGTGTCATGAACCAAAAAAGATGGTTCTAAATTTTGAATAAATTTTCTCTGTAACTTTTAATTGTATTTAACGTTGCCATTTCATTTTTATATGTGTATTCACTATTTTATGGGTTTTTTTGCCTGAATGAAACGATTATTATTATTAATACAATTACACGAAACTAGCTTTTGCCCGCGGCTAGATTTTATAACTCCACGCGAACATGAATCGCGTGGAATTAGAAAATGTTTGGTTTATGGGGCTTTTTGGCAGAAGTTTTTTATCAATGATATCTAGGGGCCAAGCGATCAGACCTGAACCCGGGTCACCTGATTGAAAGCAACTGCTTTCGCCCATGGACACTCGTGACATCCGAATAGTCGCAAGAGTGTCACCGGCTTTTATGAGGGTATAGGGAATGAGAATAGGGATAAGGGATTAGGGAACTTGGGGCACTGCTAAACTCACTCATTGCCAGTTATCTGTGGCATCACTTCGGTCGAGCCAGTCCATTCGTGCTCAAGCATGACTGTACTACGGCAAACAAAAAAAGTTTATATTTCCCTGGTGTTGTTGACTGGTAAAAAAAAATAAAATATAACCAATCAAAAGTGACAGTGAATAGATAAAGTGAAAAAAATTGCAAAAATTATGTTTTCACAGACAAAGAGTAGGTGTGTTCTTTTTAGAACGAAGATGCTTGTTAAGTGGGGATTTTGCGAAATTCTGTCCCGAAAGGTTTTTTTTGGGGGTCAAAAGTTTATATGAAAATACTATTTAACGCGGGCAAAAGCTGGCTTATAATTCTAATGTGGATACTATAATAATCTAACTGATACGTTAAATTAATTCCACGTGGACGGAGCAGACGGAGGTCAGTGGCGTAACTATACCGTTCGAGGCCCGTGGCAAATTCGCTTTCGTTCCACTATGCTAATCCAATACAAAAACACTTCAGGCGATTCGCTTGCCACTTGTCTAGAGGTCTGTTCGGGGGCCCCTTCCGGCTGGGGGCCTGTGACACTTTGCCGGTTTGCCACCTTGTAGTTACGCCACTGATTGAGGTGGTTACAGCTATGTCGTAACGACTAGATATAAGATCTAGTTCTTGAGTAAGTTACAATTAATGAACCAAACAAAAGCTCATAACCCACTTTTCCTAACCTTTAAAAAACTCTCTCGTAACTTTCAATAGTTATTCTAGAAATTTCCTGCCATAATTCCACATTCCCATTGTAATTAGGGTTCCGTACCCAAAGGGTA
Organism: Cyclargus thomasi; assembly: GCA_026546445.1. Classification (NCBI taxonomy): domain Eukaryota; kingdom Metazoa; phylum Arthropoda; class Insecta; order Lepidoptera; family Lycaenidae; genus Cyclargus; species Cyclargus thomasi. Next base: position 1,126 of record JAOTAV010068850.1, on the reverse strand, counting down.
AAAAGGGATCTTATTATTAAGACTTCGTTTACCGCCCGTTTGTTCGTTTGTCTGTCCGTATTTCAAGAAAAGTTATAGGTTAAAATTTTCACAGAATATATGCATTTCTGTTTCCGCTATAACAACAAAAAACAATAATTATAACAAATGTTTTATAATTACATTGAATGTTTTTGTAGGGCTCTCATACTACAAACCTGTTTTTTGCCAGTTTCTTCCTTTTGATTCTAGATGGCACTGCTCAACGTCTATATCACGATTTAATAACTACATTATGCAACCGACATCGCGATGTAGACGTTGAGCAACACCATCTAGTATCAAAAGGGACAAACTTGTTAACGTTCAAAATGCGTTTTCCCAATTTTTAACTCTTTGCTTGTACGGAAACCTTCGGACGCGAATCCAACTCGCACTTGGCCGGTTTTAATTACAATGAGGTAACCCACTTCTCTACTGGGTTACCGGATCACTGTTACTAGACCGTTCTCAGCATCCCATGCGTTAATACCCTGGGGAAATATACATGAAATTCCAGATTCTCTGCAGCATATTGTGATCAACTAAATGTTATATTGCGTATTTCATTTCGCTTGCGTAGAATTCGAAAAGCGCTTTCGAATATCAATATGTTTGTAAATATAACATTCGGATCTTGGTGAGCGGACACAACACACAAAAAATTAAATTAAATTCCACTATATGACATGCACACGCTACGCCGCTGTTTCGACCGCAGGGCGATCTCTAGTTTGAGTAATTGCGTGTCACGCCGGCAATCGCTGTCAAGATCGGAACGTTACTTTGATATTCCTTTTGGGAACATGATGTTGTTCCCAGATCAAAATATGTAGCTAATCTTACTATTTATCCCTTCTATTAAGTATAAGCCAAAAATCAAGTCAATTGGTTACCTCGTATGGTCGCGAAGGAGTGACAAACAAACATAGTTTCCCATTTTTGATATCAGTATGGATTTTTCGCTTTCAGCGCTGTTACTTTCACAGTAAACTCTATATATAATAATAATAATAATATCTATATGGACGTTTCACACCACGTCAGTCTGGCCCTGTGCTAAGTACCCGAGGGACTTGTGTTACAGGTACCAGACAACGGAAATATA
>JAOTAV010068839.1:0-13779 GCA_026546445.1 Cyclargus thomasi | reverse complement strand
GATAAAGAAGTCTAGAAGACGGGACGAACCTGAAGTCCACGCGAACGAAGTCGCGGGCAAAAGCTAGTATATAATAAAACAGTGAAATTGTAGTGTCTGTAACATTTAATATTTTTTCAAAATAATCAATGTGGGGGTGCTACGGAACAGTAATAGAACACATATCGACATAAAAAAGTTGTCTGATTATCTGTTTGTACGCGCTAATCTCAGGAACTACTGGACGGATTTGAATAAATCTTGTTTTTGTTTAATAGCTATTAGGTCTGGGCAACATATAGGATACTTTTATCCCGGAAAAATGTACGGTTCCCGCGTGATATACAAATGTTTGCGCAACGAAGTTGCGGGCACAAACAAATTTTTAATAAATGCAAAATTAGATCTGTTTCAGTGTTATGATGATTTATGTACATTTAAAATGCATGAGACTATAGAAGATTGGACTGAACTTACCATTAGTAAAAAGGCTTATGCGCTAGATATAATACATATAAACATAACGCTATATTGGAAGAAAGAAAACAAAAGATGTCATAATTTTAACAGAAATTAATGTCAAGCAAGAAGTAATTTCCCGGATATATGGATATATTTATAAATGCACGAGAAATTAAATAAAATTTACAAGCGCACGCACTCATATGGCCGCGCGCACAACTGAACTAAGCAATCTGTACTTTTACATAGGTACAGCTTGGCAAATGAGCCTGGCGCGGTGACATTCATCATATCAAAAATTCATTTCACTTCATACGTAGTTTTCAATAAACAATAAATATTATTTTATATCATAAAAAAAATCATTAACATTCTCAATTATTCATTTTCTCTGACCGTTCATAACTACCCGCTTACAAACTTAAAAAAAAAACACAATGTTCCCATTTGTACTTGGTTCAAAAAATATCAGTCAATATATTTATTTTCTAGGAAATAATATTATCAGGTACTTATACGTCATATTACCTACCTAAATATATATAGAGAAATTGTACTTGAAGTCTTACCGATTAATATGAGGTGCTGACAATTTCGGGTGAGGGATGTTATGATATGCTGCTCCAGAACTTCAGCTGCCTCCTCGATGATAACTGTAATAAAAAATAAACTATAAATATAGTATTTACGTTTTCACACACTACGGTCGGTCTGCGCTCTGCATTATTTCTTCTTTGTTCTTTTTTTGTTCTGCATTAGTTCTACGTCTATGGAAAATTGAAAACGAAAATGTAGTGGAACATTGGTGGAGATATGAAAAGGTTTAGTATCAATGGGCGCTTCACACCACGTAAGTCTGGCCCCGTGCTAAGTACCTGATAGACTTGTGTTACGATTACCGGGCAACGGAAATATATTTCATGCGGAACGGAACAACGGAAATATATTTTATACTATACATATATTTAAGATTTAAAATGTGACATTGAGTATGGTATTTTCTTGCTTTTGGGTTATTTTGATTTTTGATGTGCGTTAATGGTATTGATCATTAAATATTCGTTGTCGTACACGATTATTAAAGCTTCTACCGATTTACAAAATCGACTGACTTGACGCTTTGACTGCACTGACGTTTCATCATGACTTTAGACTCAACGATATTGATAAACGATACCTAAAATTTTATTTCCCGCCTTTTACTTGTTACAAAGCGCCATATAAAAAAAAGAAAAAGAAAGAAAAAAAAAAGAACTTACCAATAGGAGGTCTTATGCTTTGTATCAACTTGCGCAATCTCGCAGCCCCAGTCGTTGTCATGCCTATGATTTTCACTCGCGAGAGTACCTCACAGTCAATAACTAATTTTGCTTCTTCGTAGTCTTTGAGGAGACTGGATGCTGCTATCTAAGTAAAAGTAACAGAAAAGGTCTATTGGAGGATTATTTAACACTAGATATGCCTAGGGTTGCCATATTTCACGATTTGTCCTGAGGTCTCAGGACTTTGACCTCTTCTCAGGATTAATAATAATAAAAAAAATATTTCCAAATCAACATAACATATTCTATGAGTTTACAAAATAAGGAAAACACATCTGTAAATTAACTTCGCAGATCTCAGCAAATTTCAGGATTTTTAGATTGACAACAAAATGCATTTTAACTTTTACTGATAAGTATTGCATAATCTATCCACAACTTTTTTTGTTGTATGGAGAATCTGTCAAAACTGTTGTGGATAGCCAGTAAACGGAAGGAAACAGCCCAACATAAATTAAATTCAAGCCAAAAAAAAAAATACTCTTCTATAATACAAACTTCTTACGTACCTTAATTTTAATCATTTCGTGATTACTTTTTTCGGTGAAATAGTCAATCCACTGAAAATAGCTCATCCATCGAATGACTACGTGATCTGGAATACCCCAGTTACGAGCGTTCCTTTGCCACTTGTTACCGCCATAATAATACGTTTCCCACATTCTCTATAAAATATAAACAATGTTTGATCAGTAATGATAAAGAGTTCATACGATTTCATAATTTCTGATGCATCATAGCCCCGTAATTATAGTCACCGCTAAGATGCTGTTTTCATTCATACAGGTCTCTTTATGAACGAAAACAGCATCTCAAAATTATTGATCATGCTCTTCCTTGTACTAACGCTGATTATTGAAAGAAGAATTCATACAAGTGTCTGGCCCCGTGAAACTAGTTACAGGTTATGGCCTATGGCTGCCAAACAACTGTTATAATAAGGGACATCAGTAGGGTCGCAGAGACGCAGAATCGCTTGAAATTACGTAAGAATGGCGTCTGAGCGTTACGAAATACAAATGTTTTTATTTCATTCAAAAATATATTTTTTAAAGTTTATATATAGACATTTGGCAAGGCGAGCGGGGTGTTACGCGGGGAAGCTGGAGGGGGAGGGATGACATAGCTGTCATTTCAAGCGAGGTGTCTAGTTGTGCCGCAATAGTAATGAAATGTCTTTAATGCAATGCCATGATCCAGTAACCTTGATAAGATATCATTTCCTAGGCGATATTCGAACCCAATCGTTCAGATGAAAATGTGAACCACGGTAAAACAAATATGCACTTACCGTAAATAATCTGATTTGTCCTCGGAGTAACGCAATACGTTCTTGTAATTTACATTTTATCTTTAATTCCTTCTCTTTCATATAAAACGATACCATTTTTAATACCTCATTGCAGGCGTTAGGTAAAGAAAAAACATATAGATTTTGTCGGTCGTCATTAGTATCCGTTTCATCGACATATTCTTGCACTTCCGCTAATATTACCCTTTCGTCGATGAGCTCGTAATAATCGACGTACACATCCCCGAACAACCACAAGCTCATAGGATCATCATAAGTACGATCTTTAGATTTTTTATACGTATCAAATAATTGGATAATTTTGTCGCCATCGAGCGAACCGTCGGGTCCCGGGTCCGATTCCCATTGTTGGAATTTCAGAACAGACCTATGAGCGTTACTTATGATATTTTGAAGCGAGGCCAGTCTTGCCATCTTAGAGTGCACCTCACTTCTGAGATCTTTGAACGCATAAGACCTGTGTTTCTCTTTAAGCGACGATAGATTGTAGGGTATGAGTGTCTCGCTCCTCGACTGTCCTCCTATGCGGGCGATGGAGTCAGTGTAGGGCAGGAGGGCCTCCAGGAACTGGTCGAGGGCGTGATTGGTGTAGCACACGAGGAGCATTATACAGTCGTACTGACATTTCGCACGGACGTTGGACGCGTTCCAAAGTAAAGTCTTGGCGATCTCCACGCCGATATGGGTCTTCCCCGTCCCCGGCGGGCCTTGGATAACGGCGAACTCGTGCGTGAGGGCCACTTTGTACGCATCGTATTGACTCTCGTCGAGACCTAGATCTTGGCACGTCGGCCAAACGTCACCGTTTGGTTTGAACAATATTTCACCATTCAACGCATTATCAGGTCGATAAATATACTCCTCAACGTGTTGTAAATACTTCGGTCGAGATGGTTGTACCTGAAATATGCAAGTAACTTATTAATGCGCGTCGTGTTCTAGGATAGGAAAGTACAGAAGAATGAGTCCTTTGAAAATGTGCGCAGGAGCCAGGGCAAGGCGTGGACGGTCAGCTCCTTGGCTCGCCTCCCGCCGCTAAAGCCTCGCCTCGCCGTTAAAAGGGGTTCTACACGGCGTGAACAAACATCACGCAAAGATTCTCCATTTTCAATCTTACGCCATGAACTGAGGGTGCATCTTAAGATGGTTCCAGATGGCGTGAACAAACAACACACCACGGACAAACCGTTTGACAAACACGACCTTGATGCAATCCAAATTCGCACGCACCCTCACTTCATGGCGTATACTTCATTTTCATTTTCGTCTCGTGACTTGGCTCGCGGCGCACTTCACTGCTCGCGTCGAAAGTTCGTCGAGATCATGAGCTTGTGTTTACATTGTCGAGGCGTGTTCAATCCTGCAGGGCAATCGCGCTAAGTTATTTCAAGTGAAACGCAAACAAAACTGAAACGTTACTCGACTTTTTGACGTATTTTGTATCGCGCTATCGTTTTGACAGCTCAGTGGAACGAAGCTGAACCGTTGTTGGAACTCAAACGCAACTCAGACGCTGTCAAACGAAAAGTTATTCCGAAGCTACTTTAGATCGCACGCAACTAAAACGTTTACTGTTTTGGTTTGTGAAATTGACGAAATCGATTAAAAAAGTAAAATGGCTTAAATAACAATTAATATTATAAATAATCAAACGCCGCGCGCACGGGGAAAACGAAGTTTATCGATATCGCCCGACTATCACCCATGAATAATGATACCGTTTTCGGACACAGATCCTTTGCCAGCTTTCCAGCGACCGTGATCACAGGTGGAGCACGGCCGATGGAAAGCAACCTATTAGTTATCCGCGACAAAATCCGTAAGTTTTCATCATAATTTATTTTTGTGTGTGTTTTGTAGAATGTTTTAAATTCGCAAACCAAAACAGGCAGGACAACGTTTATCGGGTCCGCTAGTATTTTAGCAAAATTCCGTATGTCTCTAGCCCTTGATATAAAATTGTCGTAGTTTCAAGTTTTCAGTCAAGGGTGGGATTATCAATTTTTCATACTAAAAGATCTATATGTACTAATAATATAAAGCTAAAGAGTTTGTTTGTTTGAACGCGCTAATCTCAGAAACTACTGGCCGGAATTCAAAAATTATTGTTGGACTAACCAACCATTTATCGAGAAAGGCTATAGGTATATAATAACATTGCGCTACGAATTACGACTATTAGGAGCCGAGCAGTAATCGAAAATGTTGTAAAAACGGGATAATTTATAAAGTTCCACGCCGACGTAGTCACGGGCAATAGCTAGTAAAAATAAAAACGACTCAAAATAACTTGAAAAATAAATTACATTGACAATGAATCTATGATATTTACGAAATAAATGGTCATCGACATTGCGATTATGTTCTGGAGAGAAGACTAGATGGCGCAGATGAGTATGTTTCCCGCCATCTTGTGTTGAGTATTTAAGTTACTTTGTAAATTAGTCCGTGAAGGGATTTCTTGGCCTACTTGGATAGTTTGGCTTTATCGTCACCCATACTTTTGGCCCTGTACTGTTAATGAGTTATAGAGTACATCGTTTACTCACATCGACGTCCACTATGTACTTTTTCATGGCTAGATGATTCGGAAACTGGGGGTCTTGGAGTGCCCGGAGCACGTGCTGGTAAGGCTCAAAGTAAACTTCACTTTCAATCATCGTATAAGAATCTCCGTCGTAAATTTCATCGCCGACGCTCAAATCTAGTAGTTCGACAGCAATCTGAAATCACACGCGACAGAAGCTCGAAAGGCGAAAAACACTCAAAGTAATATTTCGATCTTGTCTGAAAGCGTACGCGACCCAAAATATTCAAGAAAAATTCTGCAAAGCGCCAGCAACAGCATCGACGACGGGGCACACGAAAATGTCAGTAGAAAACGAAAGCTTATGCAATAAAATAGCATTCGATTTTAATTTTTTAGGTCGGGTACGTTTGCGGTCAAGATCAACAACCTTTAGAGTAATTATTATTAAAAAAAAAATGAAAAAGCGACTTCCAAAGAAAAAAAACTAGACAATAAAAATAAACTTCCATAAACCGAAAAGTATTAAATAATGTAAGTTAATAAATAGGGCTTTTTGAGAATTCGACTAAACATATCTTTGGACACAATCTTCATTTCTAAGTCTGACTCATGAGCTGATCTGAAATCTTTGGGACGGGCAGCGACTTCAAAATTATGAAGATTATGTCCAGAGATAGTTGAGGTTTAGCCAAATTTTGAAAAAAATCTTATTTAGGAACTAACATTATTTAATACTTTTCGGTTTATTGAAGTTCATCTTTTTGTTTCTTTCTTGTTTCCATCGTATTCTTTCTTGGAAGTCGGTTTTTCATTTTAGTTAAAAATAGTAACACCCAATTTCACGCTTTCAATATAGTGAACTCTGCATAATACATAGTATTCATGTCAGTTAGTTATTACTGTATTATACTATAATTCTGAAATCACAGAAATCGACAGAATAATGTCTTTAATACTTTATAAAATACCAATATAATTTTATGATTTCTGATGTGATTGTGTATAATTTTATGATGTCTGGTGGTATTGGTCACTACAAAGTTATGATGATGAATGTAATTTGCATAGTGCCTATTTAGAAACCCCCAAAGTTGTCTATAAAAGGAATCAATATTTCTCTCAGTACAGTCCTACTCAATATTCCAGAAAAGGACTGCGAATTATGATTAGTAAACACTTTTAATATTTTTATGAATAAAGGGGGTTAGTCTTTAGTTTAGAGCGTTCGTGGCCTCAGTGGTTTCAGTTTAGCAAATAAAGATTTTTAGCAATATTCATTTAACCTGTAAGTAAAAATACGGGTTGCGAACCTCGACGCGCGTTTTGCCCTAAAAAGTCCTACTCTCCATCCATCCTTAGAGGTTGAAGTTATTTTTGCGGAATATTGCTAAAAGTCTTAATTTGCTAAATTGAAAACATGATCTATGAGAAATCGATCGAGGGATATGAATATACACACTTAGATTACCCACAGCTGACTATGTAATTGACTATCAGTTAACTAAAATGAGAAAAATAAATTAATAAAATAATAAAGATTGGCCTAAGCCTCAACATTCACCGTAATCAATCTTTATAACTTTGAAGTCGGTACCAGCTTTTAATTTCTTAGATTCTTTACATTAAACTTATGTTTAAGTTAAGCTGGTACCGATTTCAAAATTATAAAGATAGATTACGGTTAATGATTAGGCTTGGGTCAATTCTTATAAGTAACAGAGAAAATGAATTATCTATTTATTACTTTTCAGTTCATCTATCATTTTTTATGGTATGAAAGTCGTTTTTTTTTTGTTTAAAATTAATTTACTCTAAGGGTATCCGATCTTGACTGAAAGAGTACGCAACCTTACAAATTCAAATTAAATGCCACTTTATCGCATGCACACGGTTGCTGGGTCGGGTATGAACAACTAGGGCACTTACACGTGATGCTGCGATCGTGTTTCTCTCGTGTTTAGTGTCTCAGTGATGTATGGACTTGTATAGACGCTTTCACAAGAACACGAGCGCAACACGGCCCGGCGACCTTATGGATGTGAATGGGGTCTATAGCTTGACACCAAGCACTATACCTCGCCTATGTATGCTCGCTTTGGGTATGAGCGTGGCGCAACGGGGGAGGGCTACCATGTTTACCGGCCTATCCGGAGGATATATTCTTATCCGTCTCCCGCCCCGTCCCACGTTCCTAAGGCGCAGTAAAGAGGTCGTGGTCAAGCTATAGCTAAAATATTGGGTTTACTTTGCAGGAACACTTACTTGGCCGTTCGCAAGGAGATTAACTTCGCGGTCCAATACGGTCACTGTCATTAAAGTTTTGCAGTTGTCTTTCGTCAATAGAAGTAGAGTACCAAATTTAAGCCTCTGACTGTTGGACCAATTTACATTTTTAAATCTTTTCGTTGTGGCTTTATTGACTTGAAGCAGGGTACCAACTTTATAATTGGATATGTATGGACGCAGGAATCTCACGTCTTGATATACCCTGAAAAATATTTGTCATGAAATGAGGCAGTAAGCGAGCAAACGGACACTGGAAACATCGGAACTGCTGCAGGTGCGTTGCAGGCCTTTTAAGAAGGAACGCTCCTGCAACTCAAGGGCGCTCTCATCTTGAGGGCTTGCATGTATATTCATCCGAACATACCGTTGGCGACAGACAGACAAATTAATTATTTATTAAATAATAATTAGTGTAGTGCACTGGAGTAAAAGAAAACGGCTAACTCTCAGTTTTATATTTTAACACGAAACAAAGACAAAACAAGTTTATATAAAACAGACATCAAACACTTTAAAAAAAACAACAAATTTTTAATATGAAAAGCCTAAAAATTGCGATGAGAACCAAACGGTAGCACACGGAACGCAGAGTAGTGACAAAGCAAAGAGGGATTCGTCAATGTAAACGAAATTTTTCAGCTCTGCTTTTTGTAAGCCTGTCCACTTTTTTGCAATGCTAGTGAGAAGCACATACGAGTATATCGATAAATATCGATAAATGTCGATAATTTTAAATTTCGAATCATGAACGCAATATGTGAATGTGTTTGTGATTGCTTGTTACTTCTTTTTGCAATAACTACTGTCGGCGCATACGACGAGTAAACCAGAGCGGATCGCTTTGTGTGTCGTCGGCTGCGCGTGCGCATCGCGCAAAGCGAGCCCCCGCGACCCCCCACGCGCCTCCTCCGCTCGCCACCACAGACTACTTAGGAATACTCTCGCCACTTTACATCCTGAGCTCGATACTCGATGTAATTTGTCGAAAATATACTATCATACAGTCCGTTGCCTATTTACAACGAGCGCCATCAACTACTGAACGGAGTTAGGCGAAATTATATAGCAAGTAATATAGCATTATACTTTAAATATAATTACACACAGGCTACTTTATCCGTGAAAAAATATCTCATTCCATAGAATTTTGGGAAATGCGCTGGGAGGTTAAAAACATACAAAAAAAGCTCGTCCATCGTCGTCATTATACATGGTGTAATAAAAGTTATAAAACTTTAGGGTTTGTATGTGTTCCTCATGTAGATTTGACTGCGAAAATAGAAGCGCTGAAAGCGAAAAAAAAAAATTTTTCATTTTAGGGTAACATTCACAGCTTACAGACTACAACTTTATTTGACAGATTTTGTATGGAGAATCTGCCAAAAAGTTGTGGATAGCCTAACAGAACCTTTAACACTGAGCGGTGAAAGAGGCCCTTAAGCAGCTAAGTAAAACTGTTTTAAACATAATATGTGGCTATATGTTTTTTACGTAAATTTCTTTCCTAGCGAGTTATCGACACGTCGTATCCAGTCATTTTTGGAGTTCCTTAGAAAACCTTTGATAAACTATTAAATCTGTTTTTTTTTTTACAATTTTAATAAATGGCAAAGAATATATTCATATGAATATATCGATACACAAAGCACAACACCATTAATTTTTAACGTTGGGAAATGCTTGATGCATTCCCGACAGCCTGGGGGGGGGGCAGTCGGGATATGTGGGACTCCAAGCCTACCCACTAAAACCCAACGGTGCCTCTTTTCCGCGTATCACTGGGCTACTGGTCCCGCCTGAGGCGAAAACTGCAGCGAACCAGTAATCAGCATCTGCTAGTTCAGCAGAACCGTCCGCGCGGCATTTGTCTGTGACAATTATCGCTTAGGAGAGCAATCCTAGGCACACAAAGCACAACACCAGGGAAAAATATAACCAAAACCGTATCCACATTAAATTGGAAATTCAATCATGAAAAATCGTTTTGCAGCGATATAAAAGGATTAACTTTTGTTCAACATCAATAGGTTCTTTCGTTTTCACGCATTAATATAAAATTACTGAAGTTTGGAATCAAAAACTTACCGACAAAATATTTTTCTATTAGGGCAGTTTAATTTCCTTCCCAAATGCGATTTACCTTCTATGGCGCAGGACATTTTCTCAAACGATACTCTACTACTCTACCTTTATAGTATTGTAATATTACTATGCATTGAGTTTTTCCGTAACGTCTGGTTTACTCGTCTAATCGTCTCCCAAGTGCTTCGTCATTACTCTAGGCCACATTACCAGGACCTCACGTGCGAGTTTTTTGTATTAAAAAAAATATGTTTAACGTTTTCATATTTTTTTTATATTTGTTTTTTTTTTATATTAAAATAAATAAACATTTATATTGAGGGGCAAATCAGTAAGGTGTCACGTGATTGGCTTAAATATAAACGCGACTAAGCCGACGCGCTGATTCGTCAATAGACTTATTGTTTCGTGTTTATGCACGCACGCATATTGCGTGTGAAAAGATCAAATAAGAAGTTTATTTTGTCGTTGCGAATGGAAATGTTAAAAATATTTTCTTATAACGTGTTACTTTATGATCACCATTAGTGTAGTGAAAAGTGACTCGTGATAGTATTTTAGTTTTTGTGACACATAATACGTAGAATTTCGATAGACATGTCTAAGACTAAAAATCAAACGCTTCTCATAAAATTCAAAAAGTAAAACCCAAGCCATATTATTGTAAGAATGTGGTTTGATTATTTATTATATTAATTTTATATGCAATTCTACTTTCTTCATCGATTTTTGACAATTTAACACACCAAAACACAAAACGTTTGAGTTGCGTGCGAGCTATAGTAGCTTCGGACTAACTTTTCGTTTGACAGCCAGCGTCTGAGTTGCGTTTGAGTTCCAACAACGGTTCAGCTTCGTTCCACTGAGCTGTCAAAACGATCGCGATAGCGCGATACGACATACGTCAAATAACTAGGTATCGTTTTGTATTGAGCGTTTTGGGAAGATTAATTTTATGTGATTTTTAAATTGCCATCTTCGAGACAATTGAAACTATCCGCTTCATTTCTTTACCAATATTTTTATTTTTGGGACGTCTTTTATAACTAATAATAATAAAAAAATATTCGACTACCTTATTATAGGCATTCAGCGTGGCGCGGTTCGAATTTCAACTTAATAGTAACGTAGCATCATTAATATTAACTTTAACAAATTTTTGGAGTAAGTCTTCTGTACTAGTACTATTATTTATTTTGTGGTTACACAAATAGCCCGCGCTACAACAGTAAATAAATAACACAGGAAGAATAGAAACTGATGCATTACTTCCGGAAAGCCTACATCTTAGTAAGCGTGTTATTGCTGAAATTATAAGGATTGTAAAGGTAAAAATAAATATAAGTCGAGGAGGCATATTTCAGTTTTTGCCAGCCTAAAAAAATGTATACCTCAGAACTAAGCGGTGGTAAACTAGAACTCATGATTGTTAATGGTGATGAAGATGTTTGATATTATTATATCTCGCGATATTGGAAATTGGGTACGTTATAAACTAAGTGGTCACATGTAATACCTTGGGCCTCCCTGTAATTTAAACAATTCAATATTCAAATTTGGCGCTATAATCCGACATTTAGTTTTTTAATATATATTGTGGGTGAGTTTTGTCACTCTCACAGTAAATACTAATGTAACGCTACCTCTCAAGTCAAAATCCACCAAGCCGTTTTTAGGCTGTAGAGCGTGCCAAACATACTCTCAAAAAAAATAATTCTCTTACTGGCGCAGTCGGGTAAAATAGTAGAATCAATATTTACTTGCCGTAAAAGAAGAGCAATAAAATTAATACTTGCCTTATATTATCGTATTTGCCTTTTGTCGGATCCGTAATGTATTGGTCTGAAAAAAATAACAAAACCAATGTAATCAGAGAATTCGTAAGAGATACAGATCCTGGATCTAAGTAATGTGGTCGGGTGTCAAACCCAGCCGACAGATCACGAGTCACGACTAACATGGAATTGACATATTCCAAATGACGTAGGTCCGTCAACTGGTTCTATTTCAATTTCCCCTTTTAAACAAAATATTTTTAGTTCGTCGGTAGTCGGTACTTACTAATTGCTCTTGTTAAGAAATGTGAAATGATCTGCAGATTATATTGTGTATAACCCGTACGTAAAATATCGAAAAACATGAAAAAAACTTGTTGCTTGAAATTTACACACTCGGATGACTTTACTAGACATCCCCCTCTTTCCTGGCGCGTTGAGTAGCGTTATAATAAAAAATTCAAGGCGAAAATTTTTGAGCTTTTATGTCTGTTACTTCTAAACGGCTGGAGCAATATTATTAAAATTTGGTATGTAGTTAGTTGATACCCTGGGTTAACACTCACTGGGTTTTAGATAGCCAACTTGCAATATAGCCGTCTTTTTTAAAAAACACCTTTAATTAAAATAATTTCTACTAATCAATGCATAATATAACGATTTTTCTTTATAATTCGTAAATATTGATTAAATTTTAAATAATAAAAAAATATACAATTTTTTTTTTGCCGCCAGTGCTGAGAAGAAATGTCAAATCGCCAGGTGTCAAGTTAAATCGCCCGAGTTATTTACATACGTGTTTGCCAGAGCTAGGACATCGGTAGAATGACAAGCGGTTCTGACTTGCACAAGTCCTTGCCAGCCTATTATTATTAAGAAAATTAATATTATTATTAATAATATTAATATTACTAGATGAACCCCGCAACTTTGTTACGCAAAAAGTTCGTTTATTGCGCTGGACCGTACATTTTCCGGAATAAAAAGTGTCCCACGTTTCCTAGGATTCAAAGTATGTTCACACCAAATGTAAGCTAAATCGATTCAGCAAAAGGCAGGCGTGAAGAGGTGGCAGAAAGGCAGACAGATAATTTCGAATTTAAGATATTAGTATGGATATTCCAGGAAGTATAAATTAACTCTTCAATGAAATTTTGGATTAGATCGGATCACAGAATCCCGATTTCCCATACTAACTTTAACCCCCCTTTTTAACCCCCTTAGGAGACAAATTTCGAAAAATCCCTTCTTATTAGTTACCTTTGTCAGACAGACAACACTCCCCCCAAATTTCATGTTTCTACTATCAGTGGTTTAAGCTGTACGTTGATTCCAAAATGCATATATAGTTCAGGACAAAGGATTTTATATGATAAAGATTATGGTAATGAGCTTAGTCGAAGATGGCTCGCTAAATGCGCTGTGTCTGCCCTGGTTATGGTTTTCATACTAAGCTGCCCAATTCCCCTACCCAAATATCCCTCAACGTGTCTATATTGTTGTTTATATTTTGGCACCAGCGATCAAAATTATGAAAATTTAATTTTGAAACATTCGTTTTTTTTTAATTTGGTATTTATTAAAATGTCATATTTAGAATACCCGCCAGCATACCGTTGCTTTGGAATTCGAGGTCTGCTTGTAGAAGTACTCACGACGATCTGATTTTTTGTTTGAATTCGGCATACTCTATGATAGTCTACTCTGCTAGTACTTATACCTACATAATTATTCTGAACTTCTTACACATAGACCTTCTTCTTCTAGACCTTTGGTTCGCACTCGAGAGGGTGCAGGTTCGAACCCCGATGGAGGCGTGTACCAATGAGACACTTTCCGATCTCAAGATCATAATACGGATGCTCATTACCGTGGGAGAGCCATGCTTCGGCACAAATGGACCGGCTCGATCGGAGTGATACCATGGCCTCACAGAAAACTGGCGTGAAAGACCGTTGTGCTGTGTTTCGTTCAGTGAGTGAGTTTACCGGTGGCCCAACTTCCCTAATCCCTTATCCCTATTCCCTCATA
>JAOTAV010068818.1:0-13781 GCA_026546445.1 Cyclargus thomasi | reverse complement strand
TTTTAGTGCGAGCGTTAGTTGGTTGGCGGTTAATTTATCAGTGTCAAAACACTGATAAGTTTCGGACACGGATGGCTTACATTACTTCTCTATTGGTTATATGCTCGATGTTTGGCAATTACCTCGTCGTGATAGCCGTCTGTAACATCCACATAAAGGCTATTCATAGCACGGTGGGACAATTATGACATGGGCAAGATTTTTTTATCGGTAGAAGAATAGACCTCGTTTAGTAAAAAAATACCTTGACGGCTATAAATTCCGTAACGAGGTGCTGGTGTCTATTACACAGGTCAACAAAAAGGCAGCGAGTACGTGGTCGTGTCACCGTCTGTTGTTTTGTGTTTATTTATGCCGCCTTGTATAGTTAAAATTGATACATATATAATATACCTAATAATTCATAACTTGTTTGTTTTTTAAATACGATTGAAATTAAAAAATGGACTATTCTATATAATTTAAAATTTTGTTCTGGCATCTACAAAAGCAAACTTTATCAGATAAATGTATTTCTTATTTTCTTAGTTAGGCATAAGTATTCAAAATCTAAGGTACAGAACCCAGACTCAAAATTCATGTTGACCTGTGTTATCTATCCGCATAGACTACAAATGGTCCTATAATAATAAACGCAAATTTTTTTTTTAAAGGTTACCTATTAACACTTAATATTATGAGCTTGAGTTGGACGGCACAGATAAAGAAGGTGGTGACGTATTCCCGCTTTGCTTTTTAATCGTTAAATATTCAGAAAAATCCCACAATTATGATAATGTATATATAATAGGAAGTATTATACTGATAGTATATAATATATACACTGTATATTATAACATATAATGTAAACGAACAGTGTAATCTGTTTGTCTGACTCTGTAGATAGCGTGTAAATCAAATTTGTGCGAAGCCCGGCGGGCGGCGACTGTCGATTGTTTATTGTGCCATATTTCTGTTGGTATTGCGAAATCTAAATGAAAATTGATCTCGGAATTCTCGTCCGAAAATTTTCCAAATAGTTGTTCAAACAGCGCGGGCAATTATTTGGAAATTTTTAGAGAGGATTCTTAGATGTTGCCGGGCGCGTTAAGATACCTAAATAATAAAAACCTAAATTCATCCATTATATAAAGAGAATTATAAGAATTTCTCTTTATTTTCTCAGCCGCTAGGCATGGACTCGGGAATGTACTTTGGCAAACAACTAAAGTACATTAAAGTAGCCGCGCTAAGGGCGGTCGAATAATTTATCGCGCTACCATTTCTTTGGTGGCTATCCGATAATACAGAGTGTATCAAAGTAAGTGATAATATTATAGAGGGTGTGTGACATTAGGCTTGCCCATAAAATCACATTTATTTTGATTTATAATATTTTAACAATTAATATGGTCTTTTATGATGACTAGAAAACACGAAAACTCAACGCAGCATCGTCTCAAGCAAGCAAGCAACTCGTCTAACTTTTATTTCTAAGTTCGTAGTTCGTCATTTGGTACTAACTGATGGGGTAAGTCGGTCAGTTAGGGAATGGGAGTAAACCATTTATCCCCGGGGCTAATTCACTTGCAGCCCGCCTACAACGCAAACGATAAATCTAAAAGCGTAGGGCGTGCTCACTACTTTATATTGGCATCCATACTAATATTATAAATGCGAAAATGTGTCTGTATACCACCTAAAAGTTCCGTCCGTTTAACCGTTACCTTACACATATTTTAGAATTCCGTATCCAAAGAGTGAAAACACTCACACACTAGACACTCTTACTAAGACATTGATTTCTGTCCGTCTGTTAGTCTCCAGGCTGCATCTTAAGAATGATTTACAATTTTCACAGATGACGCAATTCTGTTACAGCTATAACAGCAACTACTAGTAGCTTAGTGGGTAAGACCTTTGGTTCGCTCTCGAGAGGGTCCAGGCTTAATCCCGGTGGAGGCGTGTACCAATGAGACATTTTCAGATCTCAAGTAAATAATACGAATGCTCCTTGCCGTGGGAGAGCCATGCTTCGGCACGAATGGGCCGGCTCGGTCGGAGTGATACCTCACAGAAAACTGGCGTGAAACGGCGTCGTGGTGTGTTTCGTTCAGTGAATGAGTTTACCGGTGGCCAAATTTCCCTAATCCCCCTATCCCTATTCCCATCCTCTTTTCCCTCATAAAGGCCGGCAACGCGTTTGCGGCTCTTCGGATGTCACGAGCGTCCATGAGCGACGGCAGTTGCTTTTCATCAGGTAACCCTGGTCTGCTCGTTTGGCCCCTAAATACCATAAAAATACAAATTAAAATATTCAAGGGGGACTATCATATTACAGTCGTGTAATTTTTCCATATTCCTTCTTTTGATAAGAGATGTTGCTGCTGGTCGTCTTCATCGCGCTTTTGCTTAAGAAGTGGTCTGTTGTAAAGTTCATTACAGTAACTAGTTAGAGGGGTTTAGAACAGTAGTCTACAAAATAGTTTGCCGTTAACAATACTTTCGGTTGCCAACTCGATGCCGAGGTACAAAGGGGACTAACTTTGACCAGTTTCATCTCCTTTACACCTCTGAAGTGAAATTCTTGTGTTAGTTTTGGTCCAACAGGTAAAGTTCGTTTTATGTTACGCTGCTGAATACTGATATAAAAAACTTCAGTTATAAAAACACAAACTACCTGTGGGAGCTATCACATAATACAAACGTCAAAACATAACGGCAGTCTTTTGATCGCTCTTATAAGTCAACGATGTTTTTTAGGAAAGCTGAAAATTTTCTTGAATTACAAACATGTATCTGCTTTGTTAGTAAGATTTTGTTAAAGTATGTTTTGTTAAAGTTATCATTAAATCGTAGCAGTATTAAAAACTGTTTCACCACTTTTTCAGGAAGTGTTGTATAACAGCTTTTTAGGACGTGTAACTGCTGACATGTCTCGGATAGTCTAAGTATAACTTGTTTGAGAGATTCAGAGAGATCATTTGTCAGATAAGTTGTAGACAGCCTATCCGTATTCTCATCAGGAAATAGTGAGACAGTCCCTTGATATTGCCATTGCTTGATATTAATTAATTGACAACGCTTTTTAGCAGATAGCGAAAACTTTAAAACTTCAATATCACTGTATATCACAGTACAAAGCGAGTTTGCAGCGTCACATTGTAAGTTGGCTTATAGTGACGCTCCAATAAAACCCTGTACTTTATAATTAAATAACTTTTCCCGCTTCAGACGTATGAGCCAATTATCGGAAAAATTATACGAGAACGCCGGCAATTTGATTAAACGCATACATTCTCGGCGATATCGAATTACTGTTTGCGATTTATTTCAACGATTTTTTCTCTATTTGTTATTACGCTGTAAACAAAAATTGTTTATAACATTTGTTTTGTTTTTCCTATTCTTGATTAAATCCCCAGTAATAATTATTTTTCTCGTCTTTCTTATCCGGTCCATAAACTTCTACATAATTGAATTGTACAAAGTTTTTTATTTTGATTGTTTTTTGGGAAAAGAAGATAACCTGTTACATAATTAGAACATAGTCTGTCCTATAGTCTATTATATGTATATTAAAATGCCTTTTGAGGCTATGAGCTGCTTAAGTATAAGACACATTTTCAAAGTATAAGCTTTAGTCTAAAAAATTCATTTACAATATAAATTGTAAGCACCTAGCAGTATTCATACTTAGGTATATCTTGTTACGATTTCCAAGGAATGTTCCCTAATTGATTTCTTCTTTTAAATGGAAACCTTATCAAAATAATTGACTTTTATTGAAAAAATATGCGTACTTCCCTTTTGTTCCACTCAAGGCTTCGATTGACATTTCCAGACACAATTCGATTGACGATTGATAAGGTTAATGATACCTAGCGAGTACTGGATAAAAATATATCATTGTTGTGTACATGCTTTCTTTAAAAGGTTTACACTAACAGTTTTTAATATTTCTTTTGCCGCAAGTTAAAGGGGGGGCTTTAAAAAAAATCGGGAATTAGCCAAAACCTAAGCGTTTTCACTTCTTTGTAGAATCGCCAAACAAAATGTATGAAAATAAAATAAGCCTTCGTAACGCCTTATCTCGCATGCACAATCATCTATTGACTTCGTAGTTTTGAGAACTCTTTAAGAATTTACCATCTACCGACACTCCTAGCTCTGATGTACGTCTATTATAGTCTTTTGTCAAACATGTCACTTTAAATGTTTAAAACTAGTATTTGGCCGTAGCCGGAAAACGTGCGTGATACCGCCGCTGCCAGTGGCTCTGCTGTAGTAATGACTGACGGCCACGCTACTTTTTCACACTTTGCAAACGACTAAAGTATCAAGCATGTAGATGAAGTTGAAAAATTATTTGACTCAGAAGTGCGCATTACGCCACTGCCATCCCGATGTCATTTGACCCTTACCTCGCCGTAGGCGGTGATTGCGGTAGCAGGGACCCGGAGCCTCTCTTGTTAAGCGGCGGTCGCGGCGCGGACGGCCGGCGCTCTACCCCCGACGCCGAGCGCGTCGCCGGAGCACCCTCTATGGACAGCACGCGCGCCGACACCAGCGCCGCTTCGGGGCAGTGCTAATTGAAAAAAAAGTTATACGAAATTTAATTATGTTAACATTTACCAACTTAAATGGTCCCCAGGTGGTAATATAGCAATTCGTCAGAGTATTCATAATTGAAGAAGTAAGCTATCTCCGACCCACTACAAGAACCTAGTGTCTTAGTTATTGTTGTATTACCGATCCTTGCGAATTTAGAATAAACACTCACTGATTAACAATTTTGCTAATAGTAATACCCAAGACCGCACCTCCTCCTCCATTATATATATTCTTAGGTAAATTGTAATGCATGTCATGCTACATGATCGTCCAGACTCAAGGGACTGTAAGTTGCAACTTCAAAGTATGTTGCCATTTGCCAAGGCCCCAAAAACATTGTGAAGAAAGCGAAAAATATATTTTGGGGCGGGTCGTGATAAAGTCTCTAAACGAAATTCTATTTTAATTTGCCGTAAAACTGAAATAAGTTAAAGCTAAAACAGCGTCGTTTATAAAAAAAACTCAGTAAACTTCAGCTCTAATCATCGTTATAGAACGCCCAACGAAGATTTAATCTTTATAGCTCAAGATGAGGAGCCATTAAGCTGGGTCAGTCGCGATCATATTTTTAATATTTCTCATAGTGCCTTTATGAAAAGTGCTAGCATTTTTTTCTCGAATATCAAATGCAGGCTTATGTTTTTCTAACGGAGGATCTTAAAGGAATATTCGTTAAGATATTTTCTTTTGGCTAGACCACCAGTTTTTTATGAGTTTTCACGAAAAAATGTAATAATATCACTTTAGTAAATCACTTTATTACTCTAACTTTGTTGCGCCGAAATTGATGTCTAGTTGCTTAAAATTTTAATCCTCAACATAATCGATCCATCATTTTAAAATCATCTCCTCAACTGGGATATAAGAAACAGACATATTCATACTAAAAACATTGATAACGATAATGTAGGAAGCCAAAAAACGTGATCACTCCAGACTAAGTTCCTGGTATATTTCGCTAATAGCTTCGATATGTTCCGATGTACAATATTTTCTATAATGAAATGTCAGAGGCACAAAGGTAGAGAAGTAATCAAATACGATATTAAAGTATATCGGGGCCGAGTGCGACCGCCGGATAATCTCGATTAATACTGTCCGGATATTAACAACTAGCTATTGCCCGCGACTACGTCCGCGTGAACTTTATAAATTATCTCGTTTTTACAAAATTTTTTCATTACTGCTCGGCTCCTATTTGCCAGTTAGTTATTATTAAAGTTATATAGCCTTCCTCGATAAATCGACTTATCAACACAAAAAGAATTTTTCAATTCCGTCTGAGCGTCCGTGGCCTAGTGGGTAAGACCTTTGGTTCGCACTCGAGAGGGTGCAAACCTGGGTGGAGGTGTGTACCAATGAGACATTCACTAATCCCAAGTACATAATACGGATGCTCATTGCCGTGGGAGAGCCATGCTTCGGCACGAATAGGCCGGCTCAACCATGGACACCATGGCCTCACAGAAAATTAGCACGAAACGGCGTTGTGATGTGTTTCGTTCAGTAGGTTAGTTTATAGGTGGCCCAGCTTCCTTATTCCCTATCCATATTCCCTCATAACGGCCGGCAACGCAGTTGCGACTCTTGGTTTATCCCAAATGTGTCAATGGGTGACGGTAGGTGCTTACTATCAGGTAACCCGCTCGCTTGCCCCCTAAATATCATAACGTAACGAACGAGCCGGTTCGGCCCGAGGAGTAGGTACTGTTCTAAGCCAGGGAGCAGGCGTTAGGAACGCCTATGTCATTTACATACATTTTGATAGGCAATTCTACAAAGAAGCAAAAACGTTTAGGTTTGAACCAAACGCCTTGGTTTGAAGTAATAGGAGAGATAAATAGACAAACTTTGAGCTTGCCTCAAATACCTACTCTAGCTAGTTAGCTAAGCCTGTCCTTGGGGCTCAGCCGAAAACCAACGTTTTCGCTTCTTTGTAGAATCACCTAGCATAATATGGAAATGACATAAGCGTTCGTTACGCTTTATCTCATTTCCATATATGTTTGGCGATTCTACAAAAAAGCGAAACCGTATTGGTCTTGACTAAGCCCCAAGATAAGTCTTGTCCGGATATTGACGTCATTAATACCTTAGTGACGGTTATGAATAATTTTGTTCGTAGCCGAGAGCGGAACGGAAACCAATCTGAATATTGGATTAAAATAAGATGTAGATAAATATGAGCATGCTTCTACATGGATAATGGATATACAAGTTAAACTAACTCATTTTTCGTTTAGGATTCACATCATACACATCTCGATCGAATACTGTATGAGTAGTGTTACTTTTTTATGAAAATCAGGGGGAAAGCCAGCAGTCGGGTCACTTGATGGAAAGCGACAGCAGAAGCGTTGCAAGTGCTTTGCCGGCCGTTGTGATAAAGGAATAGGCTATAGATAAGGGAATATGAATAGGGAATGAGCTGTAGGGTAGTTTGGCCCATTCGTGCCGAAGCATGTTTTTCCAACGGCAAAAATTTATTAGGTAGTGCCTCGGTAATTTTAATGGATAATTTTGTGAGAGTGGTTTACATTTGTCACAATAGGGAATATGCATGATTTTTCATTATATATTTAATTAAATCTTTCGTTATTGACTAACGATGTAGTCCAATCAGTTTTTTGATAAAATTGAAAACAACAAAGTTACAACCCTTTAAAGTAGTCAGAAAGAGAGATCCGATATTGATTGTGACGTCAAAGTCCATAAGCTGCATACAAAGTTCATACTAAATTAGGTTTTGTGGTAGAAAAGTTAAAACGCTAATATCTAACTTATTTAACAGAATTCAGAGATTTTTTTGTCACTCTCTATATCTTTTAGCCTACCATTTATAGTTTGTATTTAATAAATTTAGTTTTACACGCATCTTCCTTATTGAGTAACGTGCCTAATTAAGCCTGGCCGCATATTGTCAGCATTTCAGACCCCCTAGACAAGTGATTATCGTAAAGGCGAATGTTTTTGTATGGGATTGATCATTGACTTAGTCTAACGAAAAGTCACGGGATCGAATCGTAAGCCTAGCGCAAAGTAGAATCGCTTCGAAGTGTATGCTACTACGCCTGCTGATCAGAAAAATTCCTACTCCCCGCCGGAGCGCGCTCTGCTCATACTATGTATTGTTGTACCCGCAACAACGTAAAAAAATCTAAAATTCGTATAGCAATTTTTTAATTTTTTTATGTCATTTAGGGGGCAAGCGAGCAGACGGGTTACCTGATGGAAAGCGACTGCCTTCGCCCATGGACACACGCGAAAAAAGCAGTCGAGATAAATACAAACTTATCATACCTGAGCAAAGACAACATTTGTAGCAGAAATGCGTATTGCATGTCTGTTTGAATCTATAATAAATTACCTAACTATTCCAAAGATCTATCTATAAAACAATATATAAATAAACTTTATATCTGGCTCCTGAACAAAATGTATTAATCAGTTAAGGAGTTCTTTGAAGATAGTGATATCATAATGAATGAGAGATGAGCAGTTCCTGTTGAGTCGTCTTTCTGTTATGTATTTTCTTATATGTAAACTTTCCATGTGCAACAAGTAATTAATAAATTTTAAAAATGAATAAATTACCTTAAATATGTAAATTAAATATATAAGTAACCTATATGACATAATATTGTACTCAAACCTGATGTTATATTTTGCATGTTATTAATAATTGTAAACTTATTGAAACGAAATAAATTTTGCTGACTTATTTTATAATTTGACCAAACGATAATAATATAATCTAAATATTTATAATTTTAATAAATTGACTTTACGAAACTTGACATACTGATTTTGTTCGATAAATTAAAACGAAAACTTAATAATAATAATTATATAATAAATTAGGAGATGCATGGCAGATATTTAAATGAGTATACGTGTACTAAAATTAAATCATTATACTTTAATATTTGCAAACTATAATGTAGTAGAATATGTGGAAATGTAAAATACTAAAACCTTATTGTACCACATTCCTTGCAAATAAAATTGATTCGATTTGACATCCGACGAGTCGCAAGTGCGTTGCCGGCCTTTACGAGGGAATAGGCATAGGGAATTAGGGAAGTTTGGGCCACTGGTAAACTCGCTCACTGAACAAAATACAGCACAATGCCCATTCACGGCAGTTTTCTGTGAGGCCGTGGTATCATTTCGGTAGAGCTGGCCCATTTGTGCCAAAGCATGGCTCTCCCACGGCAAGATAGTTTTTGGTATAGTGTCTAACAGGGTCCGAATGTTTCTGATCTGCCCACCTAGACAAGTGGCAAGCGATTAACGTTTACGATAATCGCTTCGCTTGTTTTTGTATGGGATTGACATATTCGAACTCGACTAGACACGCCAAGCTAATTGTAAACGATACTCGCTTGACACTTGTCTAGGGGGGCAGAAGGTATTATAATGTGCGACCGAGCTAAATCTAGTCGATTTATATGAAAAGGTGCCCAGAAGAATCACAATCAATCACAATAACATTAAACCTATATAAATGATAAACATAAGGTTTAAACTTTCCGTACAAATATTAGGTTTATTCGTCGTTAATTTTTTTTTATACTCTCTGAGTAACATTCTACAGGATAACGTGAAATGCAAAATGTTTTCGCTAATCTACACTCCTATTCAATTACAAATTTTAAAAACAGGGGAGTTCGTATAACCTCTTTTTATGAAGGTTTTCATACTAAGAGTACTTTTTATGTACAAAAACATTTTATGTTAAAATAATATGTTGGTACGTTTACAGAAATGGGACATAAAAACAGCAAAACGCTGTCTAGGCTTCGACTTTGTTATTTAATTTTTGTGTAAATAAAAAGAGTATAGTAAAAAAGTTATTGCTACATAAAATCGTTGATGGCCGTAATCGTATTAACATAATATTATTATATTCAATAGAATAAGTCGTGCGGTCGGATGACTCACGAAGGTCGTCGCTAATTCGTACAATAATATTAGTCCCTTTACATGTTGAGCTTAGTATTAGTAGGTTTACGGCTGGCCAATCTCATATTGGTAATAGGTTTAAGCGCTGCGTAACTATCGAGCTAATACGGTGTTAATAACTTGAAGCGTGTCGCTCAGAATCTGGTTATCGGGAACGTGTACGAAAGGGAGCATCGTGTTAACGCAACGGGCGCATGACGAACATCAAGTGACATACGTTTAGTATTTTATTTGTATAAATGGAAGAAACCGCTTTTAGCTGTAAGACCACTAATTTGTACAGTTCCTATCTATTTGTATAGTTATATAAAGAATTTTCTATCTTTCCTATCCATATAAAATAAACTAAATATTATATTACAAATATTAAGGCGAAAAATAGTATTTTCAAGGACATTTGTTAAGAACAACGTAAGGAATATTGGATTATACATCCGCCTGTGTGACTTATCTAGACAAAGTTGTCCAAAAACCGCAACAGAAAACTACCCAATTTTTATTGTTACAAGCATATACACGCAGATACAATATACAAGTTTTTTAACATTTTGTCGTTTGTTTTTCACATTTAACCAAAATGACTTTGTCAAGGTCATGTGCTTAGTTAAGTCGCACGGACGTAATTATTATAAAAACTGGTTATGAGTGTTGCTGAAAAGAAAAAAGTGACCTTATCACCCTAAAACAATATTAAATTTAAGTAGTCTCCTATCATAGGAATATACACACATTTCATTACTCTACCACGGATAAAGAATAAATATTAAAGTTTTAAATGATCTACTACAGACCACTGAATATCAGGTTGTGTCTGGAGCAAAATGTCGCGTTCATGACCAAAGTGGCGAGTATTAAATATTAACAACATTTACAACAAATAATATGCCGAACAAAAAAATTCGAAAACAACATTACATTTACAACAAAGCCACTCAAAAACAAGCAGTGAAAACCTAGCACCCCATCGATTTGCTAAGTGCAAATGTTCCAAAGGATGGTACTGCCAAGAGAATATATTTACATAAGTATCAAACAATGAGTTATAGTTATATAAGAATAATCTGGTTGTAAACCACAAATACTTTATAAAATAAATAATGTTATTGAAAGCTTGTTTTATTCACATCTTTCAAGAATACTACACTTGTGGGGATATGGGCGTGGAGGCCCTAAAGAAAGATCTTCCGACCGAGAAAGGTGTTTGTGACCGAGTAGGTCAGGCCGAAGCCCACGTGATACACTTCAACTATCGTATATATACCGCCGTGTTTCGAAAGCTTCGATAGCGCGATGCAGGATTATTACGCTTAATGTGGATATCGCCAAACACTTAGAAAAAACGCAGACTGTAAATCAATTGAAGCAAATTCTATAGTTAAAGTCGGTTTTTCTCTTACCGGCTACTTCAACAAGCAACACGATTATCAATTGCTCATGGTTCTTGTATTCTGAACTCAGCGAAGTCAATAATAATTATTGCTCTTGTCTTTATGCAATCTGTCCAGCTCCTCTAGACAAGTGGCAAACAATTAACGTTTACGATAATCGTTTGGCGTGTTTCTGTATGGGATTGACATAGACGAACGAAAAGTCACGTGATGTAGTCGAGTTTGAATATGTCAATCCCATACAAAACAAGCGAATCGATTATCGTAAACGTTAATCGCTTGCCACTTGTCTAGGGGGGCTGGACAGAAACACTGTGACATTGTCGTAGTGCAACCCTATTTGGCCAAAATACAAGAATAGCAGATGTGGATGCTACATTTTTTAAGATTGAATGAAGTATTTGTTAGAAAGTAGTTCTATGTATGCCAAATAACACGATTAACGCTGAAAATGTACTAGGAAACCTTTCAGTAAGCGCTTTTTAGTTTACATTTCTGCCGCGGCAAGCGCTGCTGTCGATGTCGCTTACTCTACCCCCTCCATACACTTGCACATACTCAATAGCGTGATATCGCGCTTGAGCATAACCAGGATGGTTAGTCAAACGTTTTCGCTTCTTTGTTTAATCGCTTAATAAAATGTATAGTACTGACAGAATATATATTTTGTCTGTCGATTCTACAAAGAAGCGAAAACGTTTACATCTTGGCTAACCCACATGAGCTACGAGAATTAGCTACGGCTGCTACGGCGTAGCGGCTCGTAGCCCCGGGATAAGGGTTGTCGAATTTATGTGAACAGTGAAATCCATACTTCCATGATACTTCCAAGTTCCATATTAATAAAGTGTGTATGTCTGTTACCTCTCCATGCCTAAGCCGTTGATCCGTACATGACAAACTAAAAATAATATAACTTGTTGTTCGATTCCACACTGCTACGGGACGCGTCGTACTTGCAGCCAACTTCACACGTACCTTAGCGATCTTGTGGAGCAGGGCTGTGGTGGAGCTGGTCTTGAAGAGGCCGAGCGCGCGTCGCCGCAGTCCCTGACCGAGGCAGAGCTCGACGGCGCCGCACAGAGCCGTCACACCGCCGCTTTCTTCGTGCACGAATTTGCGCGTCACGGCCTGGAGAACGAAAAAACTCGTGACATTTTGTTTAGAAAATTATCTCTACAGCAACGTACGGTGACATTGCTAGGTGCTTAAAAAACTTCAACGAATAACATTTCTTTGAGATATATTTTTTATTAAAATCAATATCTAAGAGGAGATATTATAATGCTAGTTGGCATGGTATATCACGAGGAACCGTACATTTTCCCGAGATAAAAATTATCCTATATGTTGCCCAAACTTAATAGCTATTAAACAAAAAAATATTTATTCAAATTCGTCTCGTAGTTCGTGAGATTAGCGCGTACAAACATATAAACAGACAGACAACTTTTTTTGTCAATTTGTCTTCTATTTCTGTTCCTAAGCCCCCCACATTGATTACTTTGTAAAAATTTCAATTGTAAAGACACGCCAATTTTACAGTTTTATTATATGTATAGATTCTCTGTACTCATATTGCATTATATACTATTATCTACTACCTAGCTCTAACGCACGTTTGAATTGTGTAGTAATCAACTTTTTGCGATATCAGATCGGTAGTTACTATTTTACAGTTTTATTATATGTATAGATTCTCTGTATTCATATTACATTTATTATTATCACACGTTTGAATTGTGTAGTAATCAATGTTTTTCGATATCAGATCAGTAGTTACTATTTTAATGCAACGTGTATTTAATAATCTTATTTTTAGCAGATACTAGTGTCTCAAACAATTATTACTAAGGTCTGAGGTTTACAAGCCGTGAGTCCCGACGCTGTGGGACTAATGATATCGATTTTCAGGCATCTGGCACATACGACATACAATTGTAGAGGTAAAGACGATTTAACGTCGTTATAACTAAATACTTTAGGTAAATTTTAGGCAAAATATTATATATGTCGAATTTTAGATCGGCCTAGCAGTCGAATTAAATTATTACTCAGTAGCCAATAACAATGAAACTTCAATGAAAAGGAGATTTACCAACAACTTAACCATTTAAGGAATATTGGTATTTAATATTAATTTGCTTCGTGAATAGCAACTATTTCAAAAGGAATGTCTAGCCGCAAGGTCTAACAATCATTAAATACAAAATTTCAAAATGTATTATTGTGATTCTGCGTTTTAAAACAGTTGAATAAAAAGTCCTTAAAGGTTTATAATTATATCATTAAGCATTATTACAAGAGGGTAAGTATGTTTTAACAAAGAATATTATAATTAACGAGCTTTTATATCGCCAAAAGAGGTTCATTACACGAGCTTAGCGTAGCTTTTGATAAAAGTTACATAAAGCTCATCAAGTTAGCAAATACGTTGAGTGTTTTATGTTTGTGTTCCACCAATAAGCTGCTGCCATGTATTTTTCCCCAAGTTGACGTTCGCCGCCCGATAACCAGGTCGCGTAAAGCATGTAGTTGTGTATAATTAGCGAATATGAAAGCTTTGACACGGCGCGGCGACCGTCCGGCGATCGTTTGTCGCCCGTGCCTACATACTGTAAATACGGCGACTGTCTTAGCAACTGCACCTGTATAGACGGTTTCACATTAACCCGGGCTCAACACGACTCGGCGACCACGCGGCGACCGGATGCACGTGAAGACGAGCTTAGCATATTGCGCTACATTATATTAGTAAAAAAATCGGTTGTCTGTAAAGTCGGTTTACAGATGATAGTTGAACGTGACAACGTCTTAAGAAAATACTAATGGAAT
>JAOTAV010068807.1:0-13781 GCA_026546445.1 Cyclargus thomasi | reverse complement strand
ATATGTGTATAGTATAAAAGTATTAAATATATTTCCGTTGTCTGGTACCTGTAACACAAGTACCTCGGGTACTTAGCACAGGGCCAGACTGACGTGGTGTGAAGCGTCCATAGATATTATATATTATATATTATTATATATTGTAATCTAATGAATGAAAATATATAAAAGAAAAGGCTGGTCTGATCTCGATGACAGAGATGAAACGAAACAAATATTCATAGACAACACGTAACACATTCGAATAGGCATCAGTTCAGTCCATTACTTTGTTCAAGAATGACGGGTGAAAGATCGTCTAACGTCTAAAAGATTTATCATTTTTACTTTGGACTTTTTAGCCATCAATGTGGCTTCAGTCGCAGACTGATAGCAGATTATGCGTGTAATGTCCGTCATACATAGAGTTTCCCCAAAAAGCCTCTTCGGTACGCCGTAAGACGTCTGATCGTCGGGTCGATAGAGGGAGAGTCGGAATTGCCAGACCTTCAATGATCGCGTTATTGATATAGTAAACCATAATATGAGTGGTAACATGCAAAATAATTGTTGTTACAATAATCATTAGCGGTTAGTAAGCATCGCAGGAGGTGCGTAGCAAAGAAGTGCTTATTCTAGTAAATTCAGAGCGTTCGTAGCCTAGTGGGAAAGACCTTTGGTTCACACTCGAGAGGGTGCAGGTTTGAACCTCGGTGGAGGCGTGCACCAATGAGACATTTTCCGATCTCAATGCACTTGCGACTTTTTGGATGTCACGAGTGTACATGAGCTACGCCAATTCTATGTATCTATCAGGTAACCCTTCCTGTCGCTCGTCTGCTCGCATGCCCCCTAAATATAAAAAAAAACCTGATAATGAATGCGACTGGCGAGAGATCTCTCGTTGATCAGCTACGCTGATTTTCTACGTATATACTATGTGAAAAGTCGGTCACTTGGCTGATCAGATCAAAATCACATGTAGCAATCCGGAAAATGGACCTGAAATGGATAATATCCATTTGACATCCAATAGTTATATTTATGGGTCTACGGAAAATAAAAACTAAGGAAACGCAACTCTCATACGATCACAGTTTCCCGCCGACGGAACAAAAAGTTTTTTCAAAGTTCCTGGGTGCATATTAAATGTATGTATCATATAATAAAAATCTTAAATACGTGTATAGTATAAAAGTATTAAATATATTTCCGTTTGGTACCTGTAACACAAGTCCTTCAGTCCACTTACCACGGGGCTAGACTGACGTGAGAGTAAAGCGTCCATTAAAAAAAATCCAACCAGTAGTTCCTGAGATTAGCGCATTCAAACACCAAACTCTTCAGCTTTATATTATTAGTATAGATTCGTGGGGTGTTTTCAATTAGAGTCAGTCTCCATCATATCACAGCTAAATAATATATTATGCATTCGCTCAAGATTGGAGGGAGAGAGAGGAGAGACGGTATGGTTCATTAACCCTCTGTCAAGTATTTGTCATTACCATACAAACCGCTATTGTCAACAACAAAGTGCCAACACAACACTTTGTTGACGATCGCGTTTTGTATCGAAATGACAAATTTTTTGACAGAGGGTTAATGAACCATACCGCCAATCTTGAGCGAATTCACAATAAGGGTAAATTTCATTACCAAAATCCTTGATTTGGTAGCAATATTCATATTTTAGAGAATTAAGGATATATAGGGAGTTTAAGGGTACATAATACTTCAAGGCCTAAGGCACACGGCTCCCAGCGGTACAGATAAATCTTCATCACGAAGTCTCGTACAAGAGCCAACGGTAATGTAAAAGTTTCACACTTTCAGGGCCAGCAGTAAAAGGCTTTTAACATAGACAAAAGAGGAACGACAATGAAAGTTGAATGTAGAAATATTTAATATTTACATTTAACGTTGTGCCATCAAAATAGGCAATGAAATTTATACAAAACATTTTATGTGAATTTTAGTGTCTGAAAAACGACGTTTGGACTTTAGAGGCTACCAACAACTTGGTTAAGACAAATGAAATAAAAAAATTTCTTTAAACTTAACTTTAATTTTCTTTAAAGCGTCCGTAGCCTAGTGGCTAAGACCATTGGTTCGCACTGCGCACTCGATAGGGATGCAGGTTCAAATCCGGGTGGAGGCGTGTACCAATGAGACATTTTCCGATCTCAAGTACATAACACGCATGCTCATTGCCGTGTGAGAGTCATGATTCGGAATGAGTTAGCCGGCTCGACCAAAGTGATACCACAGCCTTACAGAAAACTGACGTGAAACGACGTTGTGCTGTGTTGTGCTGTGTTCGTTCAGTGAGTGAGTTTGCCGGTGGCCCGACTTCCCTAATCTCCTATCCTTATTCCCATTCCCGATTCCCTCATAGAGGCCGACAACGCAACTTCGCATGTCGCGGGTGTCCATGGGTGACGGTAGTTGCTTTCCATCAGATAACTCGTCTGCTCGCTTGTCCCCTAAATATCATAAAAAGCAAGCATCTCAATTGTTTTTCAAACTTTTAATTTCGCTCAAAACGAGTAGAATCAAAGTCCTACAGTTGAAACGTGGTAAAGGCCCTTCCGATCGATTGCCCGCGGTCGAAGATCAATATAACGGATGAACGAAGTAATCGCTCACTCAGATGTTTTATGTATTTCAACTTGAGTGCCTGAGTGGCTGGGGGATGAATAAAACAATTATTCTAAACGCACCTTAGAAGATTTCAATCTCGAATTACGTCTACGCGGCTTATGGGGGTACGAAATCTGGCAAAGCATGAAGGATTAGAATGAAATATAATAAGGAAGGAATTAATGGAACAGAACGGAAGAAATTAACTTTATTTGGTAAAATAATTGATATACATTAAAAAAAAATATATTAATTATTAAATAATTGTATAAAATAGAAAATTTGACAGGAGTTTATATACTTTAAGAGCGTTGCGAGCCCTGCTTCAACACGAATGAGTCGACTCGCCCCGAATGACACCACGATTTTTCAGAAAAACGATATGAGTAAGATTCAACTTACGGTCAGGTATTAGGTAGGTGTACCGAATATTTGAATGTTTCGTTTGTGAGTATAGAATGGCATGGCAAACAACTAATAGAGAAGTAATGTAAGCTATTCGCAGTGGCATAACTGGCATAACCTGGTGGCAAGCCGGCAAAATGCTCGGGCCCTCAGCCGGAATGGGCTCCCGAAGAAGTGGCAAGCGACAATTCTTTATAATAATCGCTTGACGTGTTTTTTGTATAAAATTGACATAGTGGAACGAAAACGAATTTGCCACTGGCCATTCGTGTCCGATACTTAATTTATCAGTGGCAGTGTTTAGCCGCTGATAAATTAACCGCTAACTAACACTCGCACTAAAACAGTACGCGCCAATAAGAAACCTGTATGTACGTACCGATACTTCCGACCAATCAGAGCGAAGTGGCCTTGAGCGGATTTTTTTTCGAACAAAACTATTAACATTTCCAATCTTTTGGCTATATGCTTGATGCTCTCCTTTCACCAACACGGAAAATGGAAATACAGACCTAGCTGTATGGTAAAGTGCAGGGTAGGCCCCGCTTCTAACCAGTCACCAGCCGGGCCTGTCCTGCGGCCCTAACATAGCGACCAAGAAAGTGTTTCTTTCTACAGTGAGATAGACAAAGTGACGTTGAAGTGACGGATGCACGAAGGAAATCTGTCAGTTTATCCCAACTATCTGTCAGTTTGTCTATACTTTCGTAGGTCTACTGACGCTATGCTAGCCCTGATGAGGTGTAATAGGAGAGGTTTACGACAAGGTTTAAGCTTGCCTCAAATACCTACTCAAAAACTTCTACCAGCTATGGGTTGATATATGTTCTGTTGCAGCTCCTACGTAATCACGATGTCATATCAGTTTAGCATCAGAATTATTCACGATTATTTCATGGTTTATGTCATATTATATTACATAAATAATTTTGTTTATTGTTACATACGAGATGAGATGCGACGTAAGGCTACATCTTTAAAATTTATAGATTAAGGAGGCTTTCCGATCCGCGCAGTACGCGACCGTGATCGACAAAAATTTCAAACTAAGTGCCACTCCACATATATATAATTAAAAATAAAAGTTTTTTAAATTCCTTTTACAAATCGTTATTTAAATACCAATTCGTACATTTTATATTATGAATCTACAACTACGTGTATAATTAAAACTACGTATATAGCTAGGGTATTATAAACTTACAAACATATCTATTTGGTAACTTACTTACGGTAAAAGGGTTTATATTAATTAAAACTTTAACACAACCCACATTTAGCTAAGTTAACGTATAAAGATATATAATTTAACCGTAATAGAGAGAATTATTGAAGTAGGGAAATAACGACTTATGAGTAATGTTAAGCTCATGCAACGTGACATTCGGGTATTTTAGTCCGATCCAACGCCTACAGCTTTACAAGGCACAGGTTCGTCCTCGTATGGAATACAGTTCTCATCTCTGGGCAGGGGCACCTAAATACCAATTGATCCCTCTAGATCGCATCCAGCGAAGGGCCCCTCGGATTGTTGATTGCCATAGTGTTTTAAACATGCTGGACCCCCTGGAGTTGCGCCGGGTGTAGCTTCGCTCTGATTCCTGTATAGACTTTATCACGAGGAGTGCTCAGAGGGATTGTTCTGGGATCTTGATGAATGGCAGTCTTCCACAGTGTGACCCTGTAGATCGACAATCTAAGATTGCAGTCGAGTAAATTTTCACTTCCCTGAAACGGGTTTTAAAAGAAATCATCAAAATTCATAAATCTTTCATCTTTAACCGACTTCCGAAATGAGGTGTGCTAACTACTGTACTGTACAATTTTTTCCGAAAGTCAGAACAGAAGACACATTATTATGATTCATGTGCACATGAACTCTCCGAATCCACATATTTGTTGTTAAAGAATTGCAGAGACACGAATAAAATTCTGCCAGAAGTACAAAATCACCAAATTTTCATGTCAATTTCCTCCTTGTTTAAAGAATTTTTCTATGACGCTGATGAATGATGCTGAACGCGAAAACTCTTTAAAATATGAAATGAGCTTTCAGATGTACCGGCCTTTGGACCGTTCTAAATTTAAACCTTTGTTCTAAATGCTTTAATTAACTTTATTATCCAGCGTATTCCCGCGTAGACGTTTTAAATCTTTTGTACTGGAATTTGGGTGCAAACTTCGGAACTGGTTACAACTTCTCTATACATGAAAAAGTAGAGCTACGCTGAAAGTCTAAACTGATAAGAAATTAACATAGCCAGAGTGCTGAGTACGAATTTTTTTCTGACATTCAACCGCGAACGCGTTTCGTGTTTACTAAGATTTTATATGAGTTTTGTAGACGTGACCATGAGCATCGCTAGGTGGCGCTGTACAAATACCATATAAAATCTTAGTAAACACGAAATGCGTTCACGGTCGATGGTGAAAAAAACTTGCACCCGGCACTCAGAACAACTAAACGTAGTCCAATTTTTACAATAATAGTAAGCCCCTTTTGCATATACACGGTCGCCGTGCTGCGTAATGTATGAGCAACTATTTACACTTTCACTTGGCACGGCGACCGTGCAGCAATGAGTCTCGCCCGTGCATAGATACTATAAATACGACGTTCTTCTCAATAATGTATGAACTCGAAAACAGGCGCAGCACAGCACTAACACCGCATACATGTGGAATGATGGGTTGATGGAGTGAGCATACTGTGACGGATCTTGCCGGTCGCATCTTATATTTCATGCGAATAACTACAACTGTGCTCTTTGCGACTCGGCGCACACCGTTATTAGTGTGCTAGAAGCCTAATACTGATAATACCTTAAATAAATTTTTACCTACCCTCATAAAAGGCAGTATCGAGTACACGACCCTCAATTACGCCCACTTCACATGTCAAGCAAGTTCACAGTACACCACAAAAATAGAAATAATTCTATTTTCGACCGCCTATTTATAAAGTAATCAAAAAATCGATTACTACGTCAGTCGAAATGTGAATATTCTTTCGAGACTTCAAAAGGGTTATATTATGGAGGCATATTGTTGATTTTTTGACGGGAATATTAAAGGCGAGACCGCACTACACGGCGCGACACTTAACGTTCCGTAGAACTGACGTTTGTAGAACGTCAGTGTGGTCTTACCTTGTGGGTCTTCGGCGATTACAGACGATGACACACGAACACGATCGTGTAGGAGGCATCTTCAGTTCTGTTCACCGATCACCGTCTATCCCTTTGATCAACTCGTTGATAAAGAGCTACGAGACTCGTAAAACGAGTGATTGTATGAACGCTTGAATGATTCGTGCCGATTATAAACGATTATCCCCGATTATGTACGGCCTGCATTGCAAGTAAACTGAGTTAATTTTTTTTTTTTTTTTTATGGTAAAAACGGGACCATATTACTAATACCGATGTCTGTCCGTCTGTCTGTCTCCAAGCTGTATCGCAAAAAATGTATTTCTGTTGCTGCTATAATAAAATATACTAAAAACAAAATAAATTAAATATTTAAAGGTTTCTCGAATGCAACAAATATGTTTTCTGCGTTTTCGTTCCATAATAACATGCATAATAATGATAAATTCGACCCCATTTGTCGTTTCGTCGTTTTCATCGTTTTTTACTTTTTTATTAACATCAAACTTGTTTATACATTGAAATCTTTCAAAACTGTGTTGTTTATCCAATTTTTCGCTCTGTACTACTAGTACAGAACACTTCGTGCACGAATCCAACTCGCACTTTTTAAGAGTTTTACGGTTAATTTGTTACTCTGATTTGTACTTTCATAACTTAGAAATTTAAATACATCCTTACTTGTAGCTGAACATAAAATTCTCCAAATACAATGGCAATGCTATTGAACAAATTCTGAAGATATTTGAAACCTTTCAAAATGCAACCTGCATAGCACCCCAGCTGAATTCTGAATTCCATTCAGCCTTAAATGGGGCAAATGTTCTTCATAAAATCAGCCGGCAAAATAGCTTTAATAAGAGTCAGGTCACAGAAAGACGGAACCGAACGTACCGCTGTATCGTAAACATTTCTTACTCTTTCTATTATTTAATTTTCTAATTTAGGATTGTTCTTGTTCTACCACTGTAGAAGATGGCGCTGTACGAGTATAAATAATAATGCAGGATGGAAGCTAGATACTTGGCAGCCTGTCAAGCCAAGTTCAAGCAAAAAGGAACTGACTACCAGCGCCAAAGGTGATATTAAACGAACCATTTGGTACCACTTTTTAACCCACTATAATTCAAAACCTATTAAACATGAAACTACGTGTAGTGACAACTAGAAGCCCAAAATTTAGAAAGCTAGCGCAAGCGATTTCGAAACTATGAAGGTCGCAAAGTCCTAAAATTCCCACTGACCGACTAACTTGTAGTCCAAAACCTAACCTTCTTCCAGATAACCTAAAAAAATAAAATTTGTAACTAACTCGATAATTGTATATAAGCGTAGATAAAAATCTGAAAATTAAAAAAGGTAAAAAAAAATATTTAAAACTATCCTAATACTAGTATATGTTATATATGCTACAATAAAGAAATATAAAGTAAACATAAGCAAAAGAGAAGTGGTGTACGTCCCCATACAAAATAGCAATTGTAATACTGACGCTTTCTTTTTACAATAAGTAATGAGTTTTCACCAAAAACATAAATGTAAAAAAGGAAAGTTAAGTTCAATGTAAAACCTATGTCTGGGTGTGTTTTTCACCGCAGAAAGAATGAAGACCTAAATTAATTCCAATTTTTTCACAAAATCCAAAAAAGTATTTATACGATCAAAATAACATTATAAACAAGTATAAAACTCTATTTCTTTATTTTATTTGATAACTATAACAACTGTGTGTAATTTAAAATTTGAGATCTTAAAGTAGATAAGATTTGACTTGGCCTACCAAAGTACTAGACTACCAGAACAATTTCCAACATTTCAATGTCACTCATATCATATCTGAGCAGGATTGGGTTTCTCTAATCGCTATCTTAAAAGTACCACGGTGTGTGTCGTCACAGTGTGTGGTATGACCTTAATGCTCCAATATTCACCAATGGGATTTAGATTTTATGCTGAAATTCATGCATACTTGATAGGTTACTTGAGAATTGCTAAAACCCCAGGCTTGCTTTGCACTTGATCTCCTTAAAAACTTTTATTTGAATTAATTTAGTAATAGAAATCCTTGGTCTGTGACAGTCATGAAAACTTTGTAAAATTTCTTTTTAAATTTCACCAGAGATTACACCAATTATCTTTTTAAAATTTTACTCTCTTACTAAGACTAATTTTCTTGAGCTGTCTGTCTGTTTAACCACATCACTACTGCCTGGGATACAGGAGGCTAGTTTTTCAATGTAAGATAGCAAGCTCTTTGTCTTGGCTAGCTGACCCTGGCTTGTCGATCTTACTTCGTTTACCAAGATGATGACTAAACGATTCAAAGATTTTATTAGTATCCAAGCTAAATAATGATGCTAGTTTTGGCTAGACGAAGCAGGACTAGCTGGTTAGCTTAGTGACACAAGCTTGAAAAACTAGCCTCGTGTACACCTGGCATTACAGACGGTTTGGAGGTGGAATAGCTAATTTATTCAGTAACTCGCTCAGATTTCCACAGAGCCTTATAACCGTGATGAAGACAGCGTTATAGGAAAAATAATAAACGTACATTTCCTCAGCTCATTTTTCGTGAATTGGATTATACGCGGCTTTTGTTTTCTTTTTGCGCTGAAAGTTGTACGAGATTGAAAGAGTTTACGAAACGTGACGACGCGCGGTGCTCACGTTTGTCCACCGCACGCCATCAACGAGATTATTTCGCCACGATTGTATAGAGAGCAATGTCACTAGAAAATGAAACCTGTCGCCTACGTCCTTAGTAAATGGTTAATTTACATGAAGTCAGTAATTGACGTGAGATTAGTAAATGGTTAATTTACATGAAGTCAGTAATTGACGTCGGTTCTAGCGCCGAAAACTGACACATCGAATTCACACGCACTCAGTAGTGCGTCAGTATTCGAGGCTAGAAAACTGTACTGACTTGAAATCAATGTACATGATCGCTCGGCAATCGTCAGTTATTGTCTCAATGTAAATTAGCCAAAAATCACAATCCACTATAGACTGACGAACCAGTATACGACTAAATAGGGAAGCCTAAAAGGGGTTTTTGTTCGGAAGCGTCAGATTAAGCTTGTGTAAGCTTTTTACATAGGGAGTGTTAAAAATACGCTAGAGGAGCTTCAAAATAAATCACTAATGATTTATTTTGAAGCTGCTCTAGCGAGATGTTAAGGTAAGTACAAATAAGCCTTTTGAGAATATTTTAGAATGAATGAATTTAAGCCTGATTTCATAAATAAGCAGTGGAAATTTCTATCTGTATCTAGTAAAGATACAGATAGAAATTTCCACGGCGCTCGAGAAATCAAACAATTAGCAGTACTCTGGGCTCCCCTATACATAGTTGGAATAATCATGACTAGGTACTAGTATTTTCGGACCTGCAACCCTTCAAGAAGGAAGCGTATTCCCTCTTAAAAGGCCGGCAACGGACTTGAAATCCTATCGTGATGTTGCGATTGTCTATGGGCGATGCTAGTTGCTTTTCATCAGATAACCCGTTTGCTCGTTTGCCCCTTCATCTTATTAAAAAAAGTACAATGTAAAAATTAATCTGAAATCAATACGGGAAAACAGCAATAACTAGATAGGTTACGGGAGTTAACCTAGCCAGCTAGCTAGGGGCTAGGGCACAGGGCGTCGAAATTGCGTAACCCATTTTCCGTCTCCCTTCCTCTGACAACGCGATATCGACAATTTAAATCCCTTAGGACGAAGGCTTGTTATATCTATGTTTAAATATTATGCCATAGTCATGTCATAAATAAAGGGCTAATCATCTTGTTTGTCTTAAGCTCTTCTAATTATAGTGCAGGTGCATAATACCAAGGTCGCGATCAAAAAATGTTGAGAGGCTGTTTTTATTAAATAATTCCTTATTTAATGAAAACAGTATCTCAAAGATTGTTTATCTTGCTCTTAGTATTAATTACGGGCTTAAGAAAAGGAGCTTTAAGACCCCGAGACGAGAAGACGGACGAGAGGATCTCAGGTCCCTATAACCGAGCAGGCTCGACCAAATAAAAGAACGTATATACGGTCGAATTGAGAAACCTCCTCCCTTTTTGGAAGTCGGTTTAAAAGGGTCGGCCCTTAAAAGCTAGAGAAGAAAACCCAGGCACTAAGCAGCTATACCGGCAAAGCATCTGCAACTCTTCTGATGTTGGGAGTGTACATGGGCGTTCCCGTGACCCCTTTGCTAGTTTGTTTTCTAATATGATTATATGAATATGTGATTATTTACACTAGAGGTCGTCCTTTGATCGAAATTCGACCACAAATATTTGTCAATTCAATCACAGACTCCAACTATAAACAAAAGTGTGTTTCGTGTATGATTATCGTGTCATGTCAAAATATTGTAGTGTGCATAATGTCGTGCGCAGCGTTTTTTTATTAAAAATATGCAAGATTTAATAATATTTTAAAATAATCTTAGTATTCCACGCTACTTCTTCATATTAACTGCAACTGGGAACATTTTCATGCTTTTACATCTATAATAATATTTATGGACGCTTCACACCACGTAAGTCCAGCCCCGTGAAGACAACTGAAGTATATTTAATACTTTGTATACTGAACACATATTTAGGATTTTTATTATATGATACACATATTCAATATACATCCAAGACCCAGGAACATTGAAAAACTTTTGGGTCCGTCGGCGGGATTCGAACCTGCGACCCCCGGCTTAAGCTACCAACGCGTTTACCAACAGAGCCACAGATGTCGTCAAAACATATACGCGTCTTTCGTAAAAAGGGGTACAAAGTTTTCCGCTAGATGATTATGAAGAGGAGCCATCTCTACTTTATAATCGGCGAACACAGACGATAACACGTTTTTTTTCTATGATATTTAGAAAGCAACTGCCGTCGCCCATGGACACTCGCGACATCCAAGGAGTCGCAAGTGCGTTGCCTTTATGAGGGAATAGGGAATGGGATTAGGGAAGTTGGACCATCGGTAAACTCACTCACTGAACGAAACAGCGCAACGAAGTTTCACGACAGTTTTCTGCGAGGCCGTGGTATCACTCCGGTCGAACCGGCCCATTCGTTCCGAAGCATGGCTATCCCACGCAAAATATTTACTATATTCGCCTTGATCAACGAGTTGACGAAGAGACTACTACTACTGGGACTGGTTATGTACATGATTTTTTTTTTATCTATTGAGAAAACATTCAGTGATTTAGTTACTAATCTAGTTTACTATATTATATCTTAACACTATTTACACGTTTTTATTTATAGATACTCCTTAGCATCAAAAGCTTTTAAACTTAATATAAGCTTGCATGATGATTCCGGCGAAAAACGAACAACGAACATCGGTGATCATATAGAGTATTATAGAGCCTGCTGAAAGGAGATTTACTGTAGTCTAGTTATTTTTCAGATCGAGTGTCAAACCTCGTTATAATAAAACGGGTACTTGGAGTTAAAGGGTTTCGACATTCATTTTCCGTTGCTAATGACCTTTTAAACTCGAAAGCCTTCGGGCTGACAAAGATCGGAAATAGTCGAGTTACGGTAACGTCAGAAAGTCAACTAATCCTACAATATTTACAGGAACAATTAAAGTTTATATTTACGGTTGTGTGTGTGTGTGTGTCCCTTATAAAGAGATTACTGTGAAAGTAGCTGATTTGAAAGCGAAAAAGAATTTTTGTAGTTGGAGGGGAAAACTCTTGTAAATAAACGTGGATATCTAGGGAATAGTTAATATTCGGATGGAAGCGATACGTACTATCACAAAATACCGTGTACCTAGTACCTGGGTAACAAATTCAAATACAAATTAATAATAGCGGGTTCCACAGTAAGCTAAGGGCCTTCAAGAACTTTATTTGACAGATGTTGTATGAAAAATCTGTCAAAAAAGTTGTGGATAGCGTAACAAAAACTTTATCAGTAAGCGGTGAAGCAAGCCCTCAAAAACTATGTAGAATCACTAATTAGGGAAGCTGAAACAGAGCCAGATTGCGGATCTAAGTAAATTGGTCGCGTTATGTCAAACCCAGCCGACTTTAAGCCGATTACGACTTACATGGAATTGACTTATACCGACAAAATGACGTTGGTCCGTCACCTCTCTCAATTACCCCCATGGTACTTAAAATGAACACCTCAGTATATATATGAACACATAGAACAATAATCTTAAATACAAAATGATTTTGCAGACGGTACAGTCAAGATGAAAGTGAAACATGGCCGTCAGCAATCAATGACAAACTCAGTTTGTACTATTTCCCGACGTCGAAAACATTTTTCAGGCTAAAGTTTAATGAAAACTTTCATCACGGTTCAGTTGGGTTTTATTGATTGCGGAATACATTTTTGTCTACTCACTTCAATAGAAGGTTTGTACTTTGCATGCCATTTACGGGCAAAACATGTATCTATTTTGTCTATACTTAAACTTTTGTGGAAATATTTTTATGTTATTTAATTTTTAATTTGAAGTGCCACAGCATGTTGTAGTATCGTTATAGTGCGGTCTCACCTTTTTTTTTGTTAGCCTGTACTATC
This sequence comes from Cyclargus thomasi, assembly GCA_026546445.1. Classification (NCBI taxonomy): domain Eukaryota; kingdom Metazoa; phylum Arthropoda; class Insecta; order Lepidoptera; family Lycaenidae; genus Cyclargus; species Cyclargus thomasi. The sequence goes on along the minus strand of JAOTAV010068807.1, from coordinate 1,057 downwards.
CCACCGCTGGGCAAAGGCCTCCAGGGTCTTCCACGTCTCGCGTTCCAACGCAACTGTTAGCCAGTCTGACTGGTAGGCTTCCAGCTCATCTCGCCTTTACCTCTTTTATTTAAATAATGAAACATTCGTAAAAAGCATTCCGCTTCTACGAGAAAGTGTATTTGTTTTTTCTCCCCCTAAAAAAGCAACCAATCGACTTGATTTTTGATTGAGAGTAAGATATACGTATCATCATATATTGTTAGCTAGCGCACTCTTTCCCCGTACGTAACGAATTCTGCATTCGATACCGTCTGGTGTCGGAATGCGGAAAACGAATTCTAAAATCTAATAAGTAAAACGTACGATTTGTGCCGGTCTTAACATCAAAAACAATTATTTTCCTTATTCACCAAGAATACAGCTCTGCAAATGAATTTCTTGTCACACAAAAGACAACAAAACCCACAATTAGCGCTGAAATCTTGATATAAGTTCGTTCTTTGTTGAAATGGAAAAATCTAAGACAAAGAACTTTGCACATTTAAATTTTAAATAAAAACAAATCTCGGCGTCTCTAACGAAGTTTTTGTGAAATTAGTTCGATGTAGAGATTGTCGAGGTATAGGGTGTAAAAACGAAAGTTAATCATAAGTTTTTGGTTTACAAACATAAAGACTGCAAGATTTTGTTTGATTTATAATAGACTAACTTTATTCCTCTCTATTTTTGGCTATGGAAAAACATCGTGTTTCCAAAATATTCATATTTCGAAATCCACTCAAGGGAAATAGCAGGCAAAAGTTTCTCATTGAGTAAACTCCATAAGAAAAAGAAACATGTATACCAGACTGACGTGGTGTGAAGCGCCCATAGATATTATTATTACTATATAACCCTGAGGAATAATAATAATTTATTTATTTACTCTCAAATTTACATGTTTCCAAAAACGTCGGTAGAGATTTCTAGTAAGTAAACTTGTGCCAAAAATCCAAAAGTTTTCAATGTTCCTGGGTCGTGGATGTGTATTAAATATGTGTATCATATAATAAAAATCTTAAATATGTGTATAGTA
>JAOTAV010068796.1:0-13782 GCA_026546445.1 Cyclargus thomasi | reverse complement strand
CTGACTTCCAAAAAAGGAGGCTATTGGCTAAATGGTGTCATGGTTTATGGCCCCCTAATACTGTGACACTTGTATATTATGAATGATACTAAGACAATGGACGATTAATTCGTGATAAAGTGATTAATGCTAAGTGACACTGGACATACACGTCGCAAGTCGTAACTCACCGTCGCGTCGCGTTGGCTTGATCGGTTTGGGCCGATTAGTCTGTCGAAATTAATTTTTTTTTTATGATATTTAGGGGGAAAACTAGCTGGCGGATTACCTGATGGAAAGCAATTGCCGTCGCCCATGGACACTCGCGACATCCTAAGAGTCACAAGTGCGTTGCCGGCCATTTATGAGGGAATAGGGAATGGGAAAAGGGATAGGAGATAAGGGAAGTTGGGCAACCGGAAAACTCACTCACTGAACGAAAAACAGCACAACGCCGTTTCACGCTAGTTTTCTGTAAGGCCGTGGTATCACTTCGGTCGAGCCGGTCCGTTGGTGCCAAAGCATGGCTCTCCCGCGGTAATGAGCATCCGTATTATGTACTTGAGATCGGAAAATGTCATTGTGTATCATTGGTAGACGCCTCCACCGGGGTTCGAACATGCACCCACTCCAGTGCGAAAAGTCTTACCTATTAGGCCACGAACGCTCTCAAGAGATTATGACCGTGATTAACACGTTTTCGGAATCAATCACTCTTAGGTTTCTAGTAAGTAGTGGTTTCGGGGTCAGCTAAATCCGGAGGTCGTAGGTTCGAATCCCTTTCTCTATGGACGAAATCAAAAAATTTCACACATATTCGATCTACTATATTAGGTTTTATGTCTTGTTAATTGTTATCGTGTCTACTTACATTATTTGAATTCATCGAGCGTATAACCAATAGAGAAGAGAAGATGTGAGCCATCCGTTTTGGAAACTTAAAACACTGATAAATTTACCACCAACCAACTAACGCTTGCACTAAAACAGTACGCACCAATAAGAAACCTGTGTACGGTCTCCAACACTTCCGACCAATCAGAGCGCAGTGGCTTTTGGCGAGTTTTTTTTTCGAACAAAACTAATAACATTTCCTCTCTTTTGGTTCTATGCTCGATATTTGAATTAGACCTGCTACATCGCACCTCATGTTGAAGTCGAAACCGGCAGCTCTAGAACTATCGGAGAGACGTCGTACACGACTACAATTACTTAAAGCAGAGTGTCGGGTATGAGTTTTTTTCTGTCATTCGATCGTGAACGCGTTTCACGTTAACATAGGATTTTACATAGGATTTGTACAGCGCCACCTAGCGATGCTCACGGTCACATGTGCGCCTTCACGGTTGAATGTGAAAAAAACTTGCGCTCTGATGTACTCGACCGAATGTACGATGTATTCGACCGAAAGCAATGAATGAAATGCGATTTTGTGTTTTGATCAAGAAACACCGTGTTACGTGCAGCATATACAATGGGGTATATGCGTGATTGTTTATTATTTCTTTAAATAAATCTATTTTATTGAAAAACGATGTAGTCCAATCAGTTTTTTGATAAAATTCGATACAAAAATGTTAAAGATAGTCAGTTAGTAAGAGAGATCCGATATTGGTTGTGACGTAAAAGTTTACGAGCTGCATTCATACTATATAACGTTTTGAGAGAAAATATCTTACTTATTTCTCAACACAATTCAGAGATTTTTGTAGCCTTTGCCCTTGCGATGAATTCGAAAATCACTAGACATTCTCGTAAGCCTTCTTGGGAAACATGATGTTTTCCAATCGAAATCCTTTCAACTAACCTTAAACCGAAATTCAAGTCGATGTGTTCCTTCGTTAGGAAGTAAAGGAAGGACCAACAAGCAAGTAGACAAATTCCTATTCATAATATGTGATGTATGGCATAGCGACTGTTTTTATTCAGTCGTGTTTCAGTCGCAGGACGGTTGATAAAGAGTACGTTGCCCTATCGCTTCGATCAAATATTACAAAGATGCATAGATAGATCACTTCAAAATTGAATAAAATAATAGCACCAAGACTATCTGACACAAAACAACTCAAATAGAAATCGAGTGTATTGAAAAATAAAACTTCATAAAATAAGTTAAAGTCCACAATCGTACAAATGTTAAATCTCGCGGTCTCGGAACGTCTTGAAGCGGAACAAGGCATGCGCGGTTTTGCCGGTGCCACTTTTTAGACGGCAACGGTGAATCTTCATAATATTTGAATTTCGAAGCCATACCGGCACCTGCTGTCACTATTATAATAAAAATTGATAATAATATTATACAAGTCCGAACTTGATTTACTTATTTTTTCTTGTAGACTTGACCGTGGAATGACTTCGGAGCAGTCAATTTGCGGTCAAGTGTACGCTTAGAAACATCTGTGTTTAAGTGTTCCGGTTGTGAATTTAGTATGGTAAATGCAGCAGCGCCAGATCTGCTGATCAACAGTGACAACTGGCTAACCAGCAATTGCTCAGAGCAGCAAAAATGAGAGGCGGCAAAATTAAGCTTCTCATTTGTTAAAATTACACGGTTGATGGAGTAACGCATATTATGGGTTAGCTCGATTGGATGCTAGACTGCAGATCACCGTGCAGCCATTTCACGGCGATGCGTATTCTCGTGTCACCCCTGGCTCTAGGAACAGTTGTCTTTTTGCTAAGACGTTGAAAAAAATCCAATAAAGGATTATTGGATTTTTTTTCAACGTCTTAGCAACGTCTGCTGGTGCCAGTTTTACTATTTTTAATAGGAATTTAAAATAGTAAAACTGGCACCAGCAGAATACCTGGGCCATGCAAACTGTCAAGGAAGAGGACCGCTTGTAAATGCGGACCTTTTTCTTGACAGTTTGCGGAAATCTTCTGATTTTGCATCGTAGCTTTTTATCAAGTGACCCGTTAGCTCATTTACCATCGTTATAAAGATAATTATTTTATTTCAAGTTATAAAGCTAAAAATGATTTTATTCAATCACACAATATTGAACTTTAAGTAGGTTTTTCTTTAAAACAGAAGGCATATTATACCACTTAAACTCTTGATGCAGGAATTTCCCATGATGTTGTCCTTAAACAAGTCAAATTTAAACAGACAGCCGAGGCGTATAAAAATTCTTCGAATACACTTAACCAAAGTTCAAAATTGTTTACACATGCAACTCCTCCATATAAAATGCTAACTGAGACATAGGAAAAACAAATCGCTTAATCAAATAAATCGAATGTGTGCTTACTATTAATATTATTTATCTACGAGTATTATGTTGCTACTATATTGACATATACTGCTGATATTATGATATATGAATTACGATAAGAGCCGAAATTACGCGACCGAAATTTATTATATTTTTACCCGCCTACGGCGAAGCAAAAGGGAGGGTTATAATTTTGACCTTTGTTTATGTATGTATGTATATACTATTTCATTGTTAATTTTTTAAAAGATTTAAGAAAAAATCTTGAAATGGCGCTTAAATGCATAATGAGAATTTTATACTATATATTGGTGAGGTAAATTTCATTTTGCTATTCTTCTCTAAGTGGCCACTAGCCACTATTTAAAATATCAAAAGATATTCCACAAAAGTTAACAGTAGAGACATCTAGCGTTCAAGAGCGGATTCTTGTATAGACCTGCGTTTTTGACGAAGTACACTTAGTTGTTACTAGATGGCGTGTAGTTTTTGTTTGCACTTTTATAAATAAAAACCGCCTTACAAAAATGGCTTTATTTTTACCATTTATACTAAAACTATATTTTATACCTTTATTTACTAATATAAAAAATACAATCTTTGAAACTTTAGTATTATTGAAAAAAAATCTTTTAAGATTTCTCATGTCGAGGCAATTGATCATTAGATGGCGCTTTGCACATTTCAAATATACTCAAGTTGCGAAATTCCACAAAAGTCAACTGTAGAGACATCTAGTGTTCAAGAGCTGATTCTTGTAGAGTCCTGCATTTTTGACGAAGTACACTTAGTTGTTGCTAGATGGCGTGTTGTCCTTGTTTGCACTTTTATAAATAATAATCGACTAATAAAATCGGCCTTATTTGTGCTACTACAATATTGCATACATTTTTAGTGATATAAGAAATACAATCATTGAAACTTTACGTATTATCGAAAAAAACCTTTTAAGATTTCTCATGTCGACGCAATTTGCCATTAGATGGCGCTTTGCACATTTCAAATGTACTCAAGTCGCGAAACCTTCGTGGTCAAGTGGTGGAAACTCGGTTCTGACTCGGAATTCGAGGGTTCGATTCCCGCATTGAAAACTTGTTATTCCCTTTACACTTAACATGTATAAAGGCGATCCTGCGTCTGATTTCTCGACAGTCATGGCGGTCATCCGTCCTTCTCGGTTATGAGAATTAAGGTAGAGAAAGCGCTCTTGTGAACTGCGCACACACTTGGGCACTATGAAATTGTTTCTGCGAAACTGAGCTGGTGAATCTAAAATGGTTACCGAAACCGGTGTGGAAGTTATTATTATTATTGTATTATGCTTGGGCACTTCGCTTTACGCATCTCGGACAGATTAGGGACGTCGGCTGGGGTGAGACGCGGCAGGGAGTTAGGACTTGAGAGTGAAACTACCCAGTACCACCAGTACCCAGCCGTCTACTCCCTAAAATGTTTCACCACTTCCTGCTCAGACAAATTTTCGTACACGATCTACCTCAACAGTTTAATAATAATATCATAGTTATTACGTGTTATTAATAACTTACATAATACCAAAATATTACAAAAGCAATTAGATTTTCTACACAATCGAATGTAACTTTTGAGTTTTGACCTGAATAGTCATAGACATGCTAAAGAATTAAAATCGTGCTTGCATAACTGGTCAAGAGTCAGAAATATATATTAAATGTTTATAGAGCGGTGAAAAGTAGCAATTTATATGCTAATATTTACTATTACAAAGTCGGTAATTGAGATGAAGTGATGTGAACGCCTTACAACAGCTTTTTCCGTCGAAAGACTCGAATTGGGCACTCGATCTACTCTGTATGAGTAGATCGAGTGCCCAAATTAATAACTTAAAAAAAAAAACAAAATATATTTTCTCTCCCAAACCCTTTAAAAACTAAATTGCCATGGGAGAGTCATGCTTCGGCACGAATTGGCCGGCTCGGAGTTATTACTCATGGTATCCCAAGGGCTCACAGAATACTGGCGTGAAACGGCGTTGAGCTGTGTTTCGTTCATTCAGTGAGTTTACCGGTGGCCCAACTTCCCTAATCCCTTATCCCCATTCCCATTCCCTATTCTCTCATAAAGGCCGGCAACGCACTTGTGACTCTTCGGATGTGCGAGTGCCCATGGGCGACGGCAGTTGCTTTCCATCAGATAACCCGTCTGCTCGCTTGCTCGCTTAGTATCGTAAAAAAAAATAGTAACGTTGCTACATCTAAATTCTGTTATCTTTCACAATGTTATCTTTTATTGATTTATAAAACTGACACAAATTTTTATTATTTTTAATTTTTTGCGGTGGTCTATTTCAGTGTAACATTATGTTTTTCCTGACAATTTTATTGTTTAGCTTATTTCTGCTATATTGATCCATAAATATCATTGTTTTTTTAATTCGCTTTAACAACTTTTATGTTTATTAGTGAAAACTTGTTGTTGGCTCTTAGTTTTATATTAATCTTAGTTATAGATAATTTTATATAGCTGTAAGTTTTCCTAAGAAAATAAAATGAATAAACAATTTTTTTTTGCACTCAAATACTCTTTTTATATTTTTGATTACGAATATGTACAACCATAGAGGAAGAATAAGTAAAAAATACAAAATTTTTTTACTTTTTTTTTTTAAACTCAAAGCTTCACTTCTTAAAATGCACTTAATAAATATGCATATTGCATATTAGCTTACGCCGTATGATAAGATACAGCCGACAATTTCCTCCTTAGGCCAACTAAAAATTTAGCCTAAAGAGGTAAAAATATATTTTGACAGTTGATCATGTTTCTAACTAACGACAGTGTAAACTACACACGTACACACACACACACACACACACACGTAGCGTAGGTTTACTCTGCTAACGATCTGATAAATGTATTAAAAGAGTGGGTGTTGTCGGTCTCTTTAAGTCCCTTAAAGCAAATTATGAAATCTTATATCCTATGGAGTAGAACATAACATTGGCAACCATAATACCAAGGAAAACTCAATTCTCCTAGGGGATATCTTAAAGAGATTCTCTTAGGGAATATTTTGTCAAACTATTTCCTAATGTAAGGATTTTTTGTGCAACCAGGCACCAGTAAGTGATGAAAGTACGTATATATACGTAAAAACGTACGTAAATAACACATAATTCCTAAAGTATTTTTGAATATAATTTACCCGCCTTCCGCATTAAGAAATCTGGAAATCTAGGTCTTAAAAGGTTGCTTTGTGTCGAACATTGTAGTTTTTAATTACTTTATCTTTCCTCTTAAGAAATAGAATTCGTAATCCCTGGAAAAAAACAATATCGAATGGACTACAAGATATTCATCATCAAAGAAATCAATCCAGACCTGCTGCCTGGATTAATTTCTTTGATGATGATTACTCTCGACAGAATCGTGAGTCAAATCAGCTTGATCTTAACAGCTTAAATGTCAGGACTGTCAAAATCTGTTGAGATTGTGCCGATTATAAATATGTTTAATGGGGGAAATTGAAAGAGAGTCTGATGGGAAGCAACTTCCGTCGCCCATGGACACTCGGGACATCCGAAGAGTCGCAAGTGCGTTGCCGGCCTTTATGTGGGAATGGGAATAGGGGTCGGGGGATTAAGGAAGTTGGGCAACCGGTAAACTCACTCACTGAACGAAACACAGCACAACGTTTCACGTCAGTTTACTGAGAGGCGGTTGTATCACTCCGGTCGAGCCGGCCCATTCTTGCAAGAAGCATGGCTCTCCCACGGCATTGAGCATCCTTGTTATGTACTTGAGATCGGATCGGAAAATGTCTCATCGGTACACGCCTCCTCCGGGGTTCGAACCTGCACCCTCTCGAGTGCTAACCAAAGGTTACAGGCTACAGACGCTCTAGACTCTGGTAGAGACTCCTTCCGGCAACAGAAGGAACGCTAATGACGCCTGAGTTCTCGAATTTTCCGATCTCAAGTACATAATACGGATGCTCATTGTCGTGGTATAGTCATGCTTCGGCACGAATGGTCCGGCTCAACCGGAGTAATAATAATAAAAAAAAATTAAAAAAACACAGATATTCAGAATATTTTCTGTGTTTAGTGCACACAACGTAAGTGAATAGACTAAAAATACAATAACAAACCCAATGAGCACTTAATGTGCATCTCCAGCTCGATGACCTACCAGCCGTACTGATCCAGCCGAACCATACTGATCAAAATTGAAACGGTATTGACCGTTATCTACAAAACTCTGTGTTTTTAAGAGTATATAAAATCCATGAAAATTTTAAATACTTGCGTATGTTTTAACGGCGTTTATCGATATCTTTCGTTTTTAATGTTGCGTACCCAAAGGGTAAAAACGGGACCCTATTACTAAGACTTCTATACGTCCGTCTGTCTTTCTGTCTGTCTGTCCGTCTATCCATCTGACCGTCTGTCTGTTTGTCCATCCGTCTCCAGGCTGTAACTCGTGAATGGTAATAGCTAGACAGTTGCAATTTACACAGAATATGTATAACAACAAATACTAAAAACTAAATAAATGAAATATTTAAGATAGGCTCTAGTATAACAAATATTTTTCTGCAATTAGCTCCTTGGTAATAGATGGATAAATTCGATATATGCAGATTATCTGCAACTTGGCTACTAAAGCTAGGACGCCGACTTAAGTTCGGAAGGGCCCGAGTTCTATTACCACCATCTCAGTTTTATTTTATGACTTTCTTTTATAATTTTTAAATTGTTTCATAAATTTTACACTTTTTTTAAACATTTTATACTTTTTAAGAAACTAGCTGAGCCGGCGAACTTTGTTCCGCCTTAATGGCAATAAATAAGCAGATCGTGTTTTTTTATTGGAAAATCGAACGCTGTCGAACGGGATAAAAAGTATCCTATGTCCGTCTCCTGGCTCTAAGCTAGTTCCCTACCAATTTTTAGCCAAATCTGTTCTGCCTTTCTTCAGTTATAAGTGGTGTAACTAACACGACTTTCTTTTATATACATATAAAAATAATAATATAGATATAGATTTAAAAGTTTCAGAAATACGATTTCTCAATTTTTTGCTCTTTACTGGTACGGAACCCTTCTTGCGCGAGTCGAACTCCCACTTGGCCAGTTTTTAAATAAGCGCATATGACATGCGCTTATAGTAAAATTTATTAGTATATTTATCCCCTAACGTAATTTTCTTTATTTTTCTTGGATGTATAAGAACATCCGGATATACAACAATGAATTTCAACTCTTTAGAATACTTATTTTTGTTACAAAATCTTAATAACTCTTCGTACCTTAAACGGTATACGAATTTCGTAAAACTTCGGCTACTAGTCGCTAGTTAACAGTGTCATCACCGTGCGCGGTCCCCATAATCCATCTACTATTACAACTTATATCGTTCCAGCTAGACCGCTAAACCAATTCTGACAAAATTTGGAGAGATAGTTTAGGATCCTGAAAAAGGACATCGGATAATTTTAATCCCAAAAGAAATGGACGGTTTCCGTACGATAAACAAATTATGCCGCTATGAAGTTGTGGGCTATATCCATTGCCTGTCACAAGTCTTTTAGGACTAATCGCAAAAAATTAAATGTAAGCTGTTTTTTCCACATTTCCTTTTATGCAGATATCTTGGTCTAGCTACTCTAGGGACATTTTATATATGGGTTTGGACCCCTTCGGGTTACTACATATTAATCTATGATTTTTATATTATAAATGTTTTAATAATAAAAAATATATACATATAAGGCCGAACGTAGAAGTAATGGCGTAGTGTGGGGGGGTCTTTGCGGCCCGCCTCGGGCGGCACTTGTCAGGGGGCGGCAAAATTTCTCAGAAAATAATTAAATATTTTAAATATATGACCACTTCATTATTCTAACACAATCATTAATTCGGAGCAATTAATAAGCACGAAATATTTAACTACTTACTTAACCTGTGACGTATTCTAGGAATTCCGTACCTATGTGATGACGGTTCCTGCCGAAAATATCTTAAGTATTACATCGCGATATATGAAAAAAATTCACGTATAATATAAGCGTGAAAAATTACTCTTAATTTCAGTAAAAAATTGTATTATTAAATTCAAAAGTCTAATTAAGAGGGGCGGCAAAAATTGTCCTCCGCCCCGGGCGGCCGACACCCACACTACGCCACTGCGTAGAACCTCCTCGTTTTTGGAAGTCGGTTAATAAAGCAGTTAGGGCGTGAAACAGACAGACAAACTTTCGTATTTATAAAATTAGTATGGGAATATGGATTTCAATATCGAGGCAACAAGCGACAGGATTCCGGCTTCCAATAAGCAGTGAGCACTCTCTACTAATTAGGTATTAATTCGATTAGAGGACGAAGCCCTTTGTAGCCGACAGCTAATAATCCTGCCCTCAAATATTCGGAACATCAATCATGAACATATAAATTCAATAATCACTCTAAAATACGATACACACCTTAAAGCCTAATGTCTATAATATATTATCATAAAGTTTCAATTCCGTAAGAATATAAACAAAAGGGACACTTAAGAGACACATACAATCTATATATTAATACGCGAGCGAAAAACTTTGTACCCTTTTTTACGAAAGACGCGTTGATGTAAAAGCATAAAATTTTTCCTAGTTATAGTTGATATGGAGGCGGAGCGTGGAATACCAATACTATTTTAAAATATGTTGTAATCTTACATATTTTTAATAAATATATCGGTACGCACACTACAATATTTTGAAATGACACGATAATCATACACGAAATACTATTTTGTTTATGGTTGATTTTTTTTTAATTATTTAATAGCCTCGTATCGAAATCTTTATGCCAAATTGATGTTTTTGATTGAATTGAGAAATATTTATAGTTGAATATCGACTACAGGACGACCTCCAGTAATTAATAATTATACGTTACATTGATATTACCTATAGACACTCGAAACATAAAAAGTTGCAGGTACGTTGCTGGCCCTTCAGAAGGGAACACGCTCTCAGGTCTTGCAGATCGTATCGGTCCAGAAATACTACTGGTAAGGCTCATTCGAGAGTTTTACTGTGCGAGACAGTTACGCGAAAAGCGCAAGACTGCCAATCATAAAGATGGTGTGGGTGGTAAATTTTTCGCGTAGGACGATGGCGAAAAGCTACAGGTAGAATGATTCGTAACAATTCTTCTGAGGACTCCCCGAGATATCGTCTATAAAGGATGCAGGGCGAAGCAACATCTCGGCGCATCTCCAAGGGGTACAGTTTGTTTGAAACACTATGACAATCAACAATGGCCCTTTGTTGGTTACGATCTAGAGTGAGTAATTGATAATTAGGTGCCCCTGCCTGGAGATGAAAGCAGTATTCCATATGAAGCCATAAGAAACCTGTGCTTGTAGAGCTGTAGGCGTTGGTTCGGACTAAAATACTGTCTAGCTCTATTTAGACCACCAAGCGTTTTGAAGCTAACCTTCCAGACTTTTGTCCCCTAATTTCATATACCCGGTCAAGTGCGAGTTAGACTTGCATGCGAAGGGTTTCGTACCAGTAAGGAGCAAAAAATTGAGAAAACGTGCTTCTGAAGTGAGTTAAACAGTTTTAAATGGTCACGTCATATCAAGTGATAGTGCGATGTAGACTTTCATCCAGTATCAATAGGACGAAACTGTCAAAAAACATTTGTTGTATGAGAACCCCACCTAAACATCTAATTTATTCTAATTTTGTATTTATTGTTATAGCGGCAACATATTATGTGAAAATTTCAACTCTCTAGTTCCACAAGTGTCTGATACGGCTATCCAGCAGATAAACTCCCTGGCAATCTATCAGCATTCGGCCCAAACAAACAGATTCATCTGGCAGATATTTCATTTGTTTCTGTGTTGTAGTTTACAACTAAAGTTTCTGCTAAACTATGTTAATCATCCGTACAGAGTGTTACTGAACATGGGAACATGTTATTTAGAGTTTGTTAGTGTCATTTTTACAGAGTTCACTGTGAACAAGATGCAGTGCGGCGCTGAAAAAGTTACTTTTGAAGTTTTCTATGGACTGAGGGTCTTGTCCTTTCATAATCCACAGTTAACGTCATATATTCTTTTAAATTTTTATGTATAGGTCAGTAATATTTTAACGTTGTACCTACTTTATGTGAAATGAATAACTTGTTACAACTTACAGCAAAAGAGCCGCGGACACAAGCTTAAAATCTAAAAAATCAAAGTGAGAGCTTTATGCTATTTTTGAATAAAAAAATAGCGCATACATATAAAATTTCAATTATAATCTCTATCACGCCGGAAATACTATACGGGTTTTGATAAAATAAAGACGGAGTATTAACTGGCTTAGATTACTTTATTATAACACTAGATGATGTCCGCAACTCTGTTGGCCCAAAAAAAAAAGAAAATACGTTTATCGCGCGGAAACCGTATATTTTTCCGGAATAAATAGTACCCTTCTCAAGCCTATGCCAACTAACATCCCACATAAAATCACGTCATTAAGTTGCTCCGTTGCGACGTGCAGAAATGACAAACAAATAAACAAACAAACAAACACACTTTCCTATTTATAATATTAGTATGGATTATTTATTACGACCAATATTATTTATTTCATATGCTACCTTGAAACATAAATAGCTATATTCCGTGTACAGGAAATAGAGCATAGAGAAGAAAAAACCCTGAGATAAGTAAACCTCCAAAATATAATATAAATCATATTGTACAATGTAAGCTATGAATTCTAAAATTCACAGTATATTTTTTATTTGTATTAAAGCTTGAAATTAATTTATATGCAATATAATTAATATTTTGCGTATTATAACGTTAAATAGTAATAATATGAGCAACAAATTCGTAATATTTTGGGTAACATAATTGCGATAAATACCTTCGAATTTCATGTGGGGTAACATTCTGAATTCAAATACCAATTCCAAATTCCAATTGTGAATATTCTTGTTCATTGACAGGCTGTCAGTAGGCCGCAGCCAGCGGTAGAGAGCGCACGTGCGAGCGTCATGTTTCGGGCCGTGAGTGTCGGTTGGAAACGGTACTGGTGGGGAACAGGTTTGGAACATTATTCATTATTATATTATAGCTTTAGAAAATGAAAATACAATTCGATACAGGAAAAAACCTGCGAGTTACACTTTAATTCATTTGAGCGCGAAAAATTCGTTCTGCTCTATCAAACTTTGTTTTCCCTGCCAGTTGTAGTTAAACAAGTTTTTTTAAGTGGATAATTATAGGCCGTCCGCATTGCCGGCTTGTTATATTTCTAAAACATATCGGCATTTGGCAATTAACGCGAGCGAACTCATCGATAGTAATTGTTTTGTCGTACGGCCTCAACTATTTGTGTTATTGTGTTCGTCTCCTTTTCGGAGTCTGTCGGCTTCTTTCGGAGCACGTGGTGAATTTGACAGGTGCAATTGAATTTGGAACTCCTCTCGATAACAAAACAAACGAATAAAAGTGCGTAGTGTGCTCTACATAGAGCAAAAAACATCGTAAAAATTTCCTATTAGTTTAGTTAAATGGTGATACTATAAACATATTATCTCTCAAATGTTAAAATATTATTCATCAAACCAACAAAGTTTTTGTGGATTTCCGCAATTAAAAAAAATATAACAACATTACTTCATAATAACAATATAATTAATTATTACGAGCTTTACGCCAGTCTAACATTTTGAGAAAAACAATAATTAATACAATCAAATATTAATATCAATTAAACAATTATTTTCATATAAAAATAATAATTTATGAAGTAGTTATTAGCGTGTACCTTTCTCAATTCTCATATTTTGTATGAATTAACTACTAAGGTTCAAATGGAAGTAATTACTACTATGATTCATGGTATACCATTCGTAACGTAACCTCTAATTAGTAAATTATAGGCTGCTAACGTGAACGACAAATACCAATAGAGAAGAACTGAAAATGGTTGATTTTTTTTCTATTATGGTTTTTATTGGTGACAAGAAGAATTCAAAGGGTTTCATTCGGATATGCGATAAAGTTAAAACGACAATATATTATTATTTTTAACAAAAACTTAAAACCGACTTCCTAGCTTGTAGTATCTGTAAGTAATCATGAGTTCCCTCAGTACCTTTGGAACCATGGTATACCTTGGTACCAAATTATACTTTTTGGTAACATATACCAAGGAAACCAAAATCACTATCTGTTTCCGTACAATTTCGAGGTGTTCCCTCGATTACTCAAGGATCCCATCATCACGTCACCACTTTTGTGATGATTATGAATATAATTTATGGTGTACTAGCATATGCTTTCAGTTCTTGAAACAATGCCGAAAACCCCAAAATCGTATCTGTAAAGAATCACGAGTTCCCTGAGCACCTTCCAAACCATGGTATACCTTGGTACCAAATCTTACTTTTTTTGTATACCTGGGAGGCTTCTAAGGAAACCAAAATCACCATATGTTTCGATACAAATTTCGAGGAGTTATGTTAGTGAATATGGGACCTATTCGGAACAATACCCTATACAACAAAGAAAAAATTTTGAAAATCGGTTTACAAACGGCGGA
>JAOTAV010068785.1:0-13782 GCA_026546445.1 Cyclargus thomasi | reverse complement strand
CGGCCCATTCGTGTCGAAGCACGGCTCTCCCACGGCAAGCAGAATCTGTATTACGTACTTGAGATCGCAAAATGTGTCATTGGTATCCGCCTCCACCGGGGTTCGAACCTGGTGCAGGTTCGAACCCCGGTGGAACCCCGAAAGGAACCTCTCGAGTGCGAACCAAAGGTCTTACCCATTAGGCCACGGACGCTCTAAAAACTACTACTTACAACTTTTAAAGTATCTTTTGTAAAAAATCCAACGCTTATATTTTCGGTAAAAATGGAATTAATTTTTAAAATTTACCCAAAAAACAGATGCAGCGTGTTTAAATGAATGTTTAAAAGATCGATTTAAGTGGTCGGTCGAATTAAAGGAATATTTTCTGTAAATCCAGCTATATGGCCCTTAATTCGATTGCGTTCGCGGTCGAACGAGCGGTAATCACCGGGGGCTGATTCTCATTACTCGAAAAAGACTTCGAGCGCAGACTGTCTAAGGCACACTTCACACATTTAATACACAAGTCGCTTGTTTGTATGAAACTTTCTACTGCAGTCTGCAACGATAGGAACCGTATGTGCCTTGTAACATTTAAGCACATGCTTGATGTGATTCAGGAAATAAAGGAGACATAAGTGGAAGAAGCAGGTTACAGATACCTATTTTAAAAACTAAGTAAAACTTTTTAGTAAGTAATATTTTAAAATAATTGAATCTCTATGTATAGCTAGTGTCTAGCTGTTTGATTAATTTACTACTTTAGTCCTTAACTAGTTTATTGTCATACAGTTATATAAATGAATATTTAGTCAAAGGTTGTAAAATGATAGTTCTCTGCTTCTTCCACTTAATTATGTCTTCTTATAGCTAACGGTCTACTAGGGGGTTTCTTTTTAACCGACTCCCAAAAACAAGCTATTTATATTTCTTTCAAAATATAAATAGCTTAAGCAATTTGCTTAAAACTTGCGATGTGTGTGTGATATGACAACAAGTCCGTAGTCCGTCCGTCCACGCCGTCTCACATCCGAGTAAACCTGTAATCGTATCTGCTTTCAAGGAGTGAGAATAGGACCCCTGATCGGCGAACCGTGTGTACTCTTTATGTTATTACGCGGACAAATTGACTGCATGTCCGGCTTGTAACCTCCAAATTGGAATTTGTTTTAGCGATGCTCGCGTTACAAATCATACGTTTGTAGCATCAGAGAAATTCACAGCCAGTTGATGGAGATGTGGTAATTGGTCGGAACATTTCAATTCTAGGTAAGTCACGATGGGGCATCGGTGTGGGGACGCCTATTGCGCATTGCACAGAATCCCCGAGCGGGTCGAGATGTGCTATGTGTTCCGGCGCATCGCAACGATAGCGCAGAGGAAGAGCCAAGCTGGCCTGGGGGGTGCCGAAACGCTCCCATATAGACGAGTCTACCGACAACCAGGAACCAGGCAGACGTCCGCTGGTGGAACTGCGGTGACCCCACATTTCCCGTGGATCCATCAGTTGCGGCGCCGACAGGAACACGGACGGGTTTTAGTGGGTAGAGCTGGTGGCCACTCACCATGTTATCAACCACAGCGAGTCCCACATACCCCGGTTGCCCCTCCCCAATACTGCCGGGTATGCATAAGAGCATTTCTCGTCCTAAAAAAAAAAGGATACTTAATTCATAGCCCGTATCTAAGTCATTTCTCCGGCTTACGCATGCCTTTCACAAGTCCGGAATTTAATTGCCCGTGAGCAAGGAATGCTTTACACAATAAATAATAATACTTTATTATGAAACTTAACATTAAAAGCACTAAAGAAAAATATAATTTTCGAGGCCTTACCGCTAAACATCGATGTCTTCCAGGCAACCATCTAAGAACTGGTACATTGAAATCAATATGATGACACGAGTGAATGCTTAGCGGGCATAGCATGCAAAGTCTAAAAATCATAAAAATAAAAAACAAAAATAAAATTAAAAATAACGTGAAAGCACACAAAAAAATATTAATATAATTATAATAAATATATCATTTGTTCATGGTCCATGGGCGAATGTGAACAAGGCATATCGCTACTGTTCAAAGCTTGTCGTTATAAAATAATCTTTAAGTTGTCGTTTAAAAGAGTTTAGATTTTCGGATTTTCTTAAATTATTAGGTAGAGAGTTCCATGACCTCATTGCCCAAGCAGAATAAGAGTTAACGAAGTATTTGGACGACCTCTGTAGCGCAGTGGTTGAACGGTACCTCAGGCCGGGGGTCGCGGATTCGAATCCCGCCGACGGAACTTTTTTGCTATGTTCCTGGGTCATGGATGTATATTAAATATGTTTATTATATGACAAAAAACTCAAATATGTGTATAGTATAAAAAAGTATTAAATATATTTCTGTTGTCTGGTACCTGTAACACAAGTCCCTCAGGTACTTAGCACGGGGCCAGATTGACGTGGTGTGAAGCGTCCATAGGTATTATTATTATTATTTTGTTTATTGTAAAGAGACATTACACTTTAGTAGTTTAGGAATAAACTTGTAAGTTTTTTCCACTTTTAATCTCGGAATTTCTTCAAAACCCTTACTATTTCTAAGGCAATTTCAACATAAGGTTAGGATAATTTGATAGACGTCATAAAAATGTGTTACAAAATTAATTTTCGCGGATTAAATTCAACCTGAATACGAAGTAATGACTGCTATTTCGCTGTCAGAATAATTTTATATTTAATAGCTGTAGTTTAGTTAGGGTTACGACATATGGGTCAAAGAACGCAGTATCAGGACGTACAGACATACACACACATCCGTTGTTATAACTTCCTGTTACCTAAGACAAATCTGGTTAAACAGGTAGGTTAATAAAAGTATCTGACTGACTGAGTTATCTATTAACGCACAGACTAAACTTACCGGACTGATGTAGCGCTGAAATTTGGCATGCATATACGAGTAGATGTTATGGCTTGGGCATCTGCTAAGTTTTAAAATTGAGAATGAAATTTTGTATGAATAATACTTCTTAAGCCTGCGAGATAAGAGCTAAATTTTCTCCGTTCGTGCTTTGAAACAATAAAAACTTTTTGTTACTGATCCACTGATGATGGGCAGAGGGTCCTTGTAGTCTTCCATTTTTTGTTGTCGACACCAAACCACCATTGTTGTTGGTGAAAGGTCCACTGAATAGGAAAATGCCTCTCTAAGACCTCCTCAACGCTCAGTTAAATCCGCAATCTGGCTCAGTATCGCTTCTTTGATAGATAAATACGTATATCGTAGATAAGTTGAAACAGATACAGATCGTAGATCTAAGTAATTTGGTCGGGTTATGTCAAACTCAGCCGACAGATCACGACTTATATGGAATTGACATATTCCTACAAAGTTAAGTAGGTCCGTCAACTGGCTTTCTTTCAATTTCCCCCATAATACATAAGTCAGCACAGGTCGGCCTGCCATGATACGTTTTGTCGGAAATTGGGTATCGTAAAGCATACTATATGAAAACTTTTAATTGCCTTTATGATCTCTATTGATTTTATGCTTATTGTATTTTATGCAAGCTGTAAGTTTTCTTAACACAATAAAATAAAATAAATAAAAAAAAAAAATACTAAATGAAAACTAATATGTTTTAACAAAAATAACAAACAAAATTACTTCTAAAAATTTATAATTCTGATGTGCGTGTGTTTGTCACTCAACTATTCTTAAACGCACCGATTGAGCTGAAATTTTTTATGGTCTAGATTTTGAAACGGAGACCACCCATAATATTTTAAAGATTAAATCATACGTGACCGATATTTTCATTACCATTCCATACATCTTGGGCAATCTATTGTTCTTGTCTCTTTAGATCTATTAAGATTGGTAACCAGGTTATGGTCGAACGATTGTCCCACAGTTAAATCAGCTGTCAATGTCTTTGACACAGGGGTCTCTCAGGGTCGCGGAAGGCATGTAGCAGATTCTCGCGGCTCCCTCCAGCGCAGAAGCTGGAACACGGACGGGTTTTAGTGGGTAGAGCTGCGGCCACTCTACCATCTCATCGGCTGTATAAAGTCCCACATACCCCGGTGGTAGTTCCCTAACATTGCCTGGGGTGCATAAGAGCATTTCCCGTCCTTAAAAAAAAAAGGGGTCTCTCAGGGGGATTCTCAGTTCCATACCTCGAACATCGAACCAAAACTTACGGATGCGATGTCCAGTTTCAGGAAGCCTTAAGTAGCCACATTTGTGGTTTAAGATAAGTTGGTTCTCTTAATAATAATCGATTGACCAGTGAGCATACTCATTTTTGGTCGCCTTAATAACGTACCTTTATATAAATATTATTTAATAATCCTTTTTTTATTACTTGTAATACATATTATGTAAGACCTAGGTTATTAAGACCTGTATCACATACTTACGAATCTAGTGCACTGAAATACATTGTACCTTAATATCTAAATTAACTACCAGTTGAATTACAAAATATGTATTCAAACACAATTAAGTACAAAGGTAAATATAAACGTATTTATTTAAAAAATCCAAGCTTGTACAATAATTTATTTACATTTAAATAATAATTTTAATCAATTAAGAAAGCAACTGCCGTCGCCCATGGACACTCGCGACATCCAAGGAGTCGCAAGTGCGTTGCCGGCCTTTATGAGGGAATAGGGATAGGGGAAGTAGGGGAGTAGGGAAGTTGGGCCACCGGTAAACTCACTCACTAAACGAAACACAGCACAACGCCGTTTCACTCCAGCTTTCTATGAGGCCTTGGTATCCGATCGAGCCTGCCGATTCGTGCTTAAGCATGGCTCTCCCACGGCAATGAGCATCCGTATTTATGTACTTGAGATCGATAGTGTCTTATTCGTTACGCCTCCACCGGGGTTTGAACCTGCACCCTCTCGAGTGCGAACCAAAGGTCTTACAAAGGGCTAGCTTTGTTTGTTAATCTCAGGGACTACTGGCTGGAATTAAAAAAAAAATGACGTTGGTTAGTTTATTTATTGAGGAAGTCTATAGGCACGCTACGACCAACAGGAGCCGAGCAATAATCAAGAAAAACGTCGTAAAAACGGGATGATTAGAAAGCGAACTTAGTCGCTGTCCAGAGCTAGTTTATTTCAGTATGAAAGTACGAAACAACTAGCGAAAAAGCGCAGCTTTGTAACTAGCTCATAAGATTTTTTACATGTCACAGACATTAGGTAGGGTTCCAAAGTACCCTGGGACTTTTTAATTATATTTTACTGTTCCAGATACAGGTGGATACTTAGTTCGTTTTATTTAATATAATAATAATATCTATAGACGCTTTTCACACCACGTCAGTCTGGCCCCGTGCTAAGTACCCGAGGGACTTGTGTTACATGTACCAGACAACGGAAATATATTTTATACTTTTATACTATACACATATTCAAGATTTTTATTATATGATACACATTCAAGAGCCAGGAACATTGAAAAACCTTTGCTCCGTCGGCGGGATAAGAACCCGCGAGCCCCGGCTTAAGCTACCAAAGCACTTACCAACTGAGCCACAGAGATCGCCGTTTAGTTTATATTTACAGTTTCAAATCTTAATGATAACGACGATAACATAAGTACTTTTTTATTTTTAAACACATCTACTTATCTACTTAAGTGACTGTGCAAAATTTCAAACCTCTATTTCTCATAGTTTTTCTGTAAAGTATACCACAAATGTGCACAGGGAGTGGGGTATTATATGAAAGTATGAATTCTCTCCGACAGTTCTCGGTTCGTATCTTTGATAGAAACCGAACTCGTTGACTCAGATCTACCCGTCTACCTGTCTTCATGACATAACCTGTCACAGCTTATAAGCTCGACTGGAACCGCGCGCGCTCACACGAGAGGCGGCCGGCTAGCTATTTAACCGTATAAACGTATTTACCATGAAAACCACGGTTAGTTTAACAGTTTACTACGGGGAAATTATTATATCAGTTATATATTATATCAATTTGAGTTTCAGATAAGTGAGAAGTGTAGTGATCGTGACCAAAAGAAGTTTAAAGCGAACTAGACGAGGCTCGCGTTACGCAAAATCAGTACATTTTTCCGGGATAAAAGGTTTCCTATTTCCTTTCCCGGGGTTCACGGTATCGCTTCAGTGGTTTTTTTCGTGAAGAGTTTACAGACACACAGGCATACTTTCACATTTATAATATTAGTGTGGATGTGAATAACATGACGTGATCTGATTTTTCTGTGACGGACAAAAGAGACCGGCGATTTTCGGAAAATATTAAACTTTTCTTTTAACCGGTTTCTCGTATACAGGCTGTAACAAAAGTAAGTTATAAAACTTTAGTTGTTGTATGTGTCCCGATATTGAGTTTACAGTGAAAGTAGCAGCGCTGAAAGGAAAAACCATTTTTTTTCGCTCTCAGCGCTGCTACTTTCACAGTGAGCTCTGTATCAGGGACACATACGATCTCTAAAGTTTTATCACTTACTTTTGTTACACCCTGTATATAGTTCGATTTGGTATCGAATTCTCAGTTTTCGTTTTCCTCGTGTACCATCAGGAAAGTTGAAACAAGAGTCAGATTGCGGGTCTAAGTTGGCCGAGTTATGCTAAACCCAGTCGACAGATCACGACTTACATGAAATTGACATATGCTGACGGTCTTTGTTTCCGTGTTCTCCATGGTACCTGTAGTTTCATTGTGGTGTATTGAATACCGGATTACACACGGGAAAATGTCTAATGGGGGTTCTACACGGCGATAACAAACATCACGCAAAGGTGCACTTCGATGCAATCCAAATTGCACCCTCAGTTCATGGCGGATGATTGAAAATAGCTATACTGGATGGACACCATTTACAACATTAATATCTAAGATGCACCCTCAATTCAATCTTACGCCATAAACTGAGGGTGCAATTTCAACAAATCAAGGTTTGTCAAACACGACCATTTACAACATTAATATCTAAAATGCACCTTCAGTTCATGACGTAACATTGAAAATGCATTGCATCATCACCTTTTCAGAATGTTTGTTCCCGCCTTTAAACGTACTGTTTGAGGCCGGCCACATATCGTTATCGATGTTGAGTACCAATTTGAAATTTCCAGGTGTTACTGGTGCTGCTAGCTTTTAATTATAGTGGTAAAGCGGAACCCGTTGCTGCTAGAAGTAAGCAGAAGACCCAAGCAGGAGGCAAAAGAGAGCTAGAAGAGGGAAATGTCTTTGGGAAGAGGGCACCAGTTTTAGCTACAGGTAGGATATCAGTAACATATTAACTAGTATCCTGAGGTTTCTCTCAACTGATTCGTGAAGGAATACAAAATTCGAATTCTTTATTGAACACACAACAATAATATACAATAGTAAAAATAATGCAGCGTACATCACGTCGTCTAATTCCATGCTAAGTTGAATTTGTGTTATGGCAATCAGACAACGGATGCACACCTAGCATTTTTTTTAAATATCAAATGAAAAAAGCGCCGACACTTTGTCGGTGGGATAGGTCGGCGGCTTCACTTATTGCATGTCGGAAAACCATGTTTCTAGCTTTCATAGCAAATAGCAACACGCCCGCGTGTTGTCTCCATTCTTTTCACATAGACTGCCACATTGTGCCGCCGACTGTCACTGAACTTCTCTTAAACGACTGGACCGATTGTGATGAAATTTTTTGTGTGTGTTCAAGGGGATTTGAGAATGGTTTAGATTCACAAAATAGCTCGGCAGGACAACGTCTGTGGGGTCAACTAGTCTATTATATAAAAATAAGACTCGTTTACCTTCCTGACGCTATAACTCCAGAACGCACGAACCGATTTTCACGGTTTTGCATTCGTTGGAAAGGTCTCGGGATTCGCGTGCTCAATGAGGTTTGTTGCAAAAAAAAAATCAAGAAATTTCAAGATAAAAGTTAACACGCGGACGAAGTCTCAAATAAAAAAAAACATAAATTTCGGCCACACAAAATAAAAAAGCAGGTGGAAAGGGGCAAAACTATGACACTATCATTAAGTTTTCAACTTGAAGAATTTTACAATAAAAGGGTCGTCGCTTGACAGGAGTCGTCCTAACAATGGGTATTATATCAGAATGACTTAATAACGCAGTTAATTTTTACTACCAACAATTAATGTAGCGCCAGCAACAGAATTTGGCCGATTTTTGTCAGAAATGACAAAGTCGGTTAAAATATAGATAATTTTAACCGACTTCAAATAGGTCTTCTCAATTTGACATTCATTTTTTGGATATTAGTAAAATAAATTATTTTTTTTTGGTTAGTACGATTGTTAATTGAATTCCTTTAAAAAGTATGATGAAAAAAATTTGAGATGCTGTTTTCATTTATAAAACTTTTGCCGTGGGAGAGCCATGCTGCGGCACGAAACGGCGTTGTACTGTGTTTCGTTCAGTAAGTGAGTTTACCCAACTTTCATAATCCCTATTTCCCTATTCCCTCGTAAAGGCCGGTAGCGCACTTGCGACTCTTCGGATGTCGCAAGTGTCCATGAGCGACGGTAGTTGCTTTCCATCAGGTAACCCGTCTGCTCGCTTGCCTCCTAAATATAATTAAAATCAAAATTTCTGATCATGCCCTTACTATGAAGCTTTGACTATAATTAAATAATTAATTAATTAAATAATCATTTATTCCTGCACTAAGATATTACACTAAAACTTAATATTAAAAACAAATTTTGATACAAGTATTACAAAATTATAATTAAAGAAAAACAAATAAAAAAACATACTTAACACAAAAAATAATTCAAAACAATTGAGACTTTTAAGCAGTGGCGGAATTCGAAAAGACAAAAAAATGTTAATTCTTTAGAACGCCTATATTCTAATGATTTATTGAATTATTTTATTATATTATTGTTTTATCCTGGTATTTTAGATTTACATATCTTATTTGATAAAAATATCTCTAATCCAACAACCAGCACGTTGAAAGTCTTTCCATAGTGGGATCCCATAATATGAGACAGCGTCAGCAGCATTACCAGTGGAAGCGGGAGACTTATTTAGACCCGACAATATGGCGTAGTTCTTTCATTATCCTTTACAATTTACACTATCCCTGCTCACGTGCCTGTCCAATAAGGCAATATTTATTTATTTATGTACAATATCTATCGTATAAAGATTAGTCGGTATTTCCTTCCACACAATTTAACGCCAGAACTCACGAACCGATTTCTACGGTTTTGCATTCGTTGTAAAGGTCTCGGGCTTTATTAGGTTTGTAGAAAATCAGAAAAAAATTGAAGAATTACCATACGGGCGGAGTCGCAGGCAACAAGGTAAATGTCCAAACATTAAAAAAAAACCTGCAGGAAATCTTCGAAATATACATCAAGCTATGTACATTGAATCGAAAATCCCTTCATTTTGATACTCTATCCGACCTGTTTGGTCGAAAAAAAAATAGGGAACCTCAAATTTTTACTTCTTTTTATTTTGTAATTTAGGTATCCAGTGTCACTTGCGCTTTCAACACAAATCTAACAAAAACACAACGACATACATTCTCTCTAAAAACACAACACTCCTTTTGGAGCAGTCAGGTAAAAAGTAAGACTTTTTTGCTGATCATACTCAGGCTTCATGCGGGCATAATTAAGTAGCCATATTACCCATCCAAAGGTGTCATAATCGTCAGCAATGGATGGATGTGAATGATAGCGGTGGGGTCGTAAAAATATTAGTGTCTTAAATTGGTTACTACCCAGATCTAGATCTTTATTAGGAAATGTTATGTATATGTAGTACTCGTAAAGGGTTGTGATTAGATTTAATTAATAATAATAATAAAACCTTTATTTGACTTACTTTTCACCACACCACAAGTACACGAATACGATACACAAACGAAAGAACATTATAGCAAAAAATCAGTAAAACAGTACAAGAAAAAAGTTAAAACAAAAAGAAAAAAAAAACAATTTATTTAATGTAAGATAGTGTGATGCGAAGCTGTCGAAAAGGATTCCACTTAGATTATGATCGCGGTATAGAATGCCTGTACCGGGGGCCCTGGTATTCTGTGGATCTTAAATATTATTGAAGGTAGGGTTCTAATCTATGTGCTGATAGCAAATTTTGAGTCGGTATTTGAGGCAAGCTGAAACCTTGTAATATAACTCTCCTATTACACTTCAATACAGAAATGCAGACCTGGCTGATGAGATTAGGGCCTACCCTACATTTCACCTTAAGTAAAAAAAATATTTATGGCAATATGTATTTTATATGTTGTAGTTAAATATCTAAAGAAAAAAATGATAAGCCAGATGAATTAAGTGGGGGCTTAAAAATTGCGAAAATTGCTTACAAACTATAAAAAATGTATTTGCGGCAACTAGAAATTTAGGATTTTTAATCACTTAATAATCAGATTCCGATATATATTTTTGTTTTTTTTAGCCTCGCTTCTCATTAGCCAGGCCTGCAGTTGTGGGGTGTAATAGGAGAGATACATTACAAGGAAAGCCTTGTCTCAAATTCCCCATTTAAAATATTGCTACCAGCTCTTGGTTTATTGTGTGATCAACAGCAAAATTGCGATGTATGGTTAAGGCTACACGACACTACGGGTCCAACTGACTGCTAAGTCTCAAAAAGGTCGTAACAGCCATAGAACTGCCCTAATAAGATAAGCCATCGAGAAAATTTTGTCTACACGTTTTCTCGATGTTTACCAGTTTCTCTCTTCAACTCTATTAACCCGAACCTGACACACTTTTTTCTCGTGTTTGTCGACAAAATTAGAGATAATTATTGTGTTTTGTTTTGAATCTGTGCTAATTTGGTCTACGAAGTACGAACTCTAAAATAACAAAATATTTTTATCGAGTTTTGTCGAGATTTTGATATTATAAGAAGTCTTAGAGTTTTTCGATGCTAGTCTATAAATGAGCAATTTATCTTTTGACGTACGCATGTCAGGGAGTAGAGATATAATTATGCAAGTGGATCACAAGCTTTTTAACAGACAGAAGCATTATAGACGGTGAGTGCTCTGATTTTCTGTCTGTTTATTTTATTTTCTATTTATTTACCATTTATTTTAGGCCCATAATACAAGTACTTTATAGACTTTGTCGCGTGTTGCCGGCGATACGACGCGCACTTAATTCTGGAGTCCCCCGGAACCTCCGGTAGGCAACACCAGTCGGCCGGAATTCCTCCACCTCGAAGGTCTATAGGAGATTCGTCGGTACTCTCACCACAAAGCAACTAAAATTGACCTTGTGACGAGCATGCAAACGCTCGACTCTCAGGTGGAGTGACGTCTTCTTACTGATGTAGTCCACGACGTCCTCGACCTCCATGGACCAGTGCAGGCGTGATATGTACAAGGGCGACGCTGGTGTCCCGCAGGGCTATGTGCTATTGCCTACCCTATTCAAACTGCATATCAATGACATGTTACTGACAAACGGCATGCATTGCTAAGCAAATGATAATACAGGTGATGCCTTATATACCGGCTCTCCGAACATTTCTCGGACAATTGTCATTGATATACGTAATCGATTGTATTGCTGGTTCTTGGTGGAAATTCATGTTCAACATTAATGAAACTCACTTTTTACTTGCACTGTTTCCATTATATTGATTGCAATTTTAATTTATAACAATTTTATAAATAATACACGACCGGTTTGACCGGTCATTGAGAGCCGGAATAAACTTGTGTCTGAAACAGAGAATTTATTAGACAAAGTGGGGGGACTTAATTAAAGTCCATTTCAACCCCGCCAAGACACAAGTTTGTGCGTTCACCGCAAAAAAGACACCAATGGCCGCGAATCCTCGTTTTGAAGGCACTCCTCTAACAATCCATCTACCATTGAAATGCTTGGTGTAAACATAACGAGTGAAGTCCAGTTCCATTCTCATCTGGAGGGTAAGGCTAAGTTGGTCTCGAAGAAGCTTGGTGTTCTAAACAGAGCGAGACACTATTTCAGTCCGAACTAATGCCTACAACTCTATAAGGCACAGGTTTGTCCCCATATGACGCTTTTCGCGTAACTTTCCGCCTCGTCCAGTAAAACTTTAGAATTAACTATCAATAGAAGTGTTTCCGGGCCAAAACGACCTGCAAACCTTCAAGAAGAGAGCGTACGAGTATTCCCTCTTAAAAGGCCGGCAACACACCAGAACTCTTCTGATGTTGCTAGTATCCATGGGCGGGGATAGTTGCTCTTCATCAAGTAACCCGTTTGCTCGTTTGCTCCCTTATCTTATATAAAAAAATTGATATCTACAAATATGACAACGCGAGAGAGAGATATCACATTGGTTTCATCATGGCTCATACTGGCTGGGCTGGAAACGTTCTACATTTTAATGCGAAAGACGCCGAGTGCGAATTTACTTAGTGACTTTGGTTAAATTGTCAGTTTTCCACTACGTTCAAGATTACATAGTACAATCACATGGTTTTTAACATTGTAAATATATTTTCAACTTAAAATATTATTCAATATCACAAAACCGCTTATGAGACTCATAAAAATGGCTACACACTTCAGGAAAAAAAAATCAATTTGGTACCCCCAAAATGAACGTATCATATTTTCTGCCACCCCTCATTTTGGCGCGATAGCGGGAGGGAGACGGGTGATGTTTGATACGGGAGCAAAAGGGACGGCCGACAAACAAGAATCGCTGGAAAAAACATGGTCGCAAGTAAGGAATAGGGTAGTGGAGTGGCATATTAGATGAAAGCGTGCTTGCGCTGATATGGTTCTTATTGATTTCTTATTAGAATGTAACGGGAATAGCGGAAATATTACTAATACCCATACAAATATTATATTAAGAGCGTCCGTGGCCTAGTGGGTGAGACCTTTGGTTCGCACTCGAGAGGGTGCAGGTTCGAGCCCAGGTGGAGGCGTGTACCAATGTGACATTTCTCAAGTACATAATACGGATGCCCATTGCCGTGAGAGAGCCAAGAAAGGGCCGGCTCGACCGAATTGATACCACGGTTTCACAGAAAACTGGAGTTAAACGGCGTTGTGCTGTCTTTCGTACAGTGAGTGAGTTTACCGGTGGCCCGACTTCCCAAATCCCCTATACCTATTCCCATTTCCTATTCTCTCATAAAGGCCGGCAACGCACTTCCGACTCTTCGGATGTCATGAGTGTCCATGGTTGAAGGCAGTTTTGCCTTTCATCAGGCAACCCGTTTGCTCACTTGCCTTCTAAAATATCATTAAAAAATGCGAAAGTGTCACTGTGTGTTACCTCTTAACGTTCAAACTGCCTAACGAATTTTGGCGCAACGAAGTTGGCAGCTGCGGGCATCATCTAGTGATAATATATTATACACTAGATATATAAACGCGGAAACCGTACATTTTTCCTGGACAAAAAGTAACCGACGTCCTTTCCCCGGGACTCATTGTATCTCCATACCAAATTTCGGCAAAATCGGTGTAGTTTTTTAAGCGCGAAGAGAGACCTACGTCATTTGGTCGGAGTATATCAATTCCATATTAGTCGAGATCTGTCGCCTGAGTTTGACATAACCCGACCAAATTACTAAGCCACAAATGTTTCAACTTCTCTGTTTGTACATGAAGTACTTTTTGACTTATGATAAAAAAACGCGTAAATTTTTCTAAGGGTTTGGTACTTCATAACGGCGATATTAGTTTTAATGACTCGATGACTGTAAAAGCTACAAACATTTTGGTAATACACGTCAATAGAGCTTTTTTTCTGATTATGATGACACCAAAATGTCAAAATAACCAGATGTTGGTTAGCGGCAGTA
>JAOTAV010068774.1:0-13784 GCA_026546445.1 Cyclargus thomasi | reverse complement strand
GTTAGTTCCCGAACCGGTGGTAGGCACCGTAGTCTCGACGTTCAGAAAGTGTACTTTAAGTACTGATTTTGAATAAAGATTTTGATTTTTATCAAGCCTGCGTCCACCACAAGCTGCCTTACTAAATCACATAACAGAGAACTAAATTTAATTCCAGCTTTTTAGACATCAGAGTTTGGTGAAACTGGGTTTTGATTGTACGCCTTGAAACGTGAAACAATAAAGATAATTTAAATTTTGTTTCTATTGTTTGTTTAAATTATATTAAAAACTTGTAAAAATGTTTTAGTCAATAAAATATTTGTATTTGTATTTCTGAATTTTGGAGCAATATAGACTGCCAATAAATCTCTAGACCGAAAAAAATTCTTTCTCAAATGCCAAAACTTGTTAGTTTCTCAAAAAGTTCATCAACTATACATATATGGTACGTTATCGACCGGAGGCGCCCGCGCCGGTTAACCTGTAGTTATCCTGTGACCGCGCGCTGTCTACCCTCTATCACGAAAACGGTTTACTGTATAAAAAAACACTTGAACACAAATTGTAGAGAATTTCGTATGCTACAATTTTTACAATAAATACAACTAGAAAAAACCCTCTATTGATAATAAAGAATCTTTAAACCTAAACCCATAGGAAATGAGGTATTTACAAAAAGGAGAAAAAACTATTTTTGTGATTTTGACCTCAAAAACTTATAGTAGCGCACACCCCACCATATGTAGATTTTAAGGGTGTTCTACACGGCGGGAACAAACATCACGCCAAGGTGATGATGCAATGCATTTTCAATCTTACGCCCATGAACTAAAGGTGCATTTTCGATATTAATGCTGTAAATGGTTTGTTTTTGTCATTAATGTAAATGGTGTCCATTGAGTATAGCTATTTTCAATCTTCTGCCATGAAGTGAGAGTGCAATTTGATGTTTTTTTCCCCCATGTCGAACCCCCATTAAGGTGTCAATACACATGTTGCAGACTTACAGCTAGGTATCTCAAATTCCGAGGTGAACTTCCTAAAATGCGTGTTATTTGGTTGTACAAACGTCAGCGCTGACCGCAAAGGGTCGAGAGGTCTAAATACATTACAGAACGTTTTCCACATTAAGTTGGAAATTAGATTAGTCAACAGTATACTAAACTACAGTGGCACACTTTCAAGAAAGTTGATTCCTAACCAGAATGTGGATCTAAGTAAGGTCGCGATATATCAAACCTAGCCGACAGATCACGATATTCCGACCAAGTTATCTGTCAACTGAATCTGTATCAATTTCTCCAATGGCACAACTACATAATAATGCACAGATAAACACTGAGAAAATGTATTCATAGCCAGATGGCGAACCTACGTCATTTAGTCGACTTATGTCAACTGTCAACACAATGTATAAGTTTGATACACAGCAGACAAGTCGCAGACCGTATATATTTTGTAATTTCACGTAATTTGGTTAAAATGAAAGGTATTTGCTTCCCTCTGCTTGGTCAAAAATCTATAGTAGTTACAGAGGTACAATCAGGGAAGTTGAAATAGATACAGATCGCGAATCTCAGCAATTGGGTCCGGTTATTTCAAATTCAGCCGATAGATGGAAACGACTAACATGGAATTGACAAATAATACGACCAAATGACGTAGTTCCATCAACTGGCTCTGTTTCAATTTCCCCTATTACAATTTTTCAAAAATTTACAATTTCTACGTATTACAACAATATTTTTTTATTAGTTGTACAGTCTTGATTCTTGACTTACATAATAGAGTATCTACAATTTGATTTGTAGAAACGGGGACAAAGCAATTTTACCTTGATAAAAGATAAATAAAAATAATTTCAAATTGTTATCTTGATAAAATGACGGTTTTGACAGTTACCCCCTTATTAATAAAAATATTTAAGCAAGGTTTAACTAATCAAGGTTCGCTGAGAACCTATATAAATATTCCTTCCTAATATGCCTATCCCTTTCTCAAATATTGAAAACGTCATACGACAGAAAGGGACAACGAACCTTGATTAGGTCAACATTGCTTAAAAATTTTCATGAAAAAGGGGTTAGCCTTTAAAGGTCGTAGAATCTAAAATTAAATTTAGGAATGAAACCAGTGTCAATATATCATTTAAGTAATTCAGAGGTCATCCTGTGGTCGGAATTCAGCCATAAATATTTTTTAATTCAATCACCGATTTCGATTTGACAAAAAGGTCTCGTTACCAGACCATTGGATTTTATTTAAAAAAATACAGACTTCAACCATAAACGAGTATTTTGTGTATGATTAACTAAATTTATTTGGAATATGCAAAATTAAAGAATATTTTTAAATAATATCGGTATTCCACGCTCCTCCTCCAAATCAACTATAACTGGGAAAAATTTCATGCTTTTACATCTATGCGTCTATCGTAGAAAAAGGTACAAAGGTAAAAAGTCTTCCGCTTGCGTATTTATATAAATAAGATATTATCAAGCACAGTCTCTACTAAGAAAACTAAAAAAAAACATCCTTGTTCAATGTAAAAAAATATAGTTATTGTTTATGTTTACTATAGTGTTAAACACTTACCATATTCTTTGAAATTAAATAAAAAAAAGTCCTCGGGTACCTTTCTATTCCTGACATCATTCTGTATGTTGTCCTTACAAGTTAGTTTTTTTTTTAGACCCCACTTTAGATCCCACCTAAAATGAGGTCTAAAAACACAAACTTTTATTTAAAAGGCGCTACGTGGGAAGTAAATGTTACAAGCGATAAAGGTCAATTAAATATTTTAATAGCCTTTTTAATTAAAATAAACGAAGCGCGTAGCCGAATTTAAACGGAAGCATTAAGTTTTATATCATCGATCCCTACGAACACAGGACGGTAAAAGCCTTATAATTTAAACTTATTGTTTAATTTAGGGGGGACGTCGTCGAGACGTTTTGTAGATTACGTGAAACAGAGATGAAAATTAAAAGAGCATTTTTTTATTTTAACCATGGGACGCTATAGTGATTTTAAGGTTATAAAAACTAAAATGCCTTTGAAAACAATTTTTACATTGAATATTTATTAGACAATTTCAGATAACAAGGCATAAAGCATTTAGTTGAATGTGACATAAAATGTCTGAGAAGCGTGGTTACGGAAATATAAGGCTTTGTTGTTCTATGTTATTATAGGTTTACATTTATTTTAAATCAGTGCTTTATGTGGAAGTGTTCTTTGGTGTATTTTTAACACCCCCTATCTTAATATTCCGATAAATTTTATTTCAGCAGTTCATATTTAAAAACGTAACGTGTATTACATTTAAGGGTCAACACTCACCGTTTACTGACAATGTTTCTGATAGGCTATCCAAATTTTTACGGCACACTCTCCTTACAACATCTGTCAAAAAAACTTGCGTATAGACTATCCGACACTTATCAGTAATAAGTGATACATGCCCTTATCATTGCAAAGGCTTACCCGTAATCTCGAAGACGTCAGAATCTGCTTGCACGTGATCGGGTGGATGATGGCAAAGTATCTCTCCGTACAGATGACCACCAGGATGAAGATCGACGCCGTGTAGCTCAGGGAGTGCACGAACTGGTACATCTTGCATAGGAAGTCCCCAAACACCCAGCTGTCCACAAACGACAAATAATTAGTAGACACTTTTTTTTTAACGGGCTTTCTTGCCCACCACACCACTGTATTTCCTGTGTCACTAGGATCGGAGCGGTAACCAACCACAAAAACCCTTTGATATGATCTGAGGGAACCCGAGGGACATGCTAAGGGCGTCTTGGGACCCGCAACGAAATTAATCATAAGAAAATACGAGTAAGAAATACCAGTTTTGTAAGTAGATACTAAAAATTACAAATAAAGGAGTAGCTTCAGACAATGCTGTGATAATGGAGAGCTATGCTTCGGCAGGAATGGATCGGCTTGATCACACCGCGGAAAACCAACGGGAAAAGCTGTTTAGGATAGTTTTTTTTTTTGAGTGACTAACTCATAAAGATATTCCTAGCCCGAAATCCTCAATTTCAGTATTCCCTCTTGAAAGGCCAACAACATACATGTAACTCTTGTTGCTTTAATGAAATTTTAAAATTTCGGCCGAAACGTCGAGAAAAATGTAGTAGCATCACTATTAAAATAAGTCGGGTTAAGACCCGATAAATTACTTTTAATCTAGCTAGTGTCCATGGGCCGGCTTACTTTTCTCCCTATTTCATAAAAAAATATATAAAAAATATACAATGACCTTTGATACATTTAGAGCCTCTCCACACTAAGCGGATTTAATATGTAGTAAAATAAGTGTGCGGAAGACATTAACAGTAGTTTAGTCAAAAAGTAAAGTAAACTACTGTCAATGTCATCCACTCACTCCGCTTACCGCATGACAAATCCGCTTAGTGTGGAAGCTCTAAGAACAGTTCCGATATTAGACATTTTTGGACTGCGATGCCAGATAACACACAGATAAAACGAATATACTAACTTCTAAGCTTAACTTCTGTTTAATATTACAAACTTAGAACATTCGTTTGAGCTGAGAGTAATAAGGAAAGCTCTACAAATAACAATTCTATCTTTAAGAACAGAATACTCTAAAAGAAGAATAATTATATAATACTATTGTTAAATTATTATTATAATATTGAATTCTAGAGTAGATTTTAAAATAAAAAAAAGTTTTTTTAATTTGATAACTCATTTCTGTAGAAATTGAAAATAAAAAAGATAAAGAGTTTTTTTGTTTTTCATAATATCAGGTATCGAAAGAATAAAAGGAGTCCGCACTGGGACACTCGACTGCATCGAATCAAAATATATTGGCTAGCGCACACGTTAATTTTTTTTCGTACGGAATGAATTCCGCATTCAATGGTATCAAAATGCGGAAACACAACACACCTATAATTTTCTTAAGCGCACGAATATTGTTTCCTGTTTTGTGTTTGTTTTAAGATTTATAAAAGATTCATAATAATTATATAATTATTTTGTATGCTTTAAACCAGATTGAGGATTTAAGTAAATTGGTTGCGTTATTCAAATCCAGATCACGCCTTACATGAAATCAACATAATATTCTGACCACATGGCGTTAGATTCGCCAACTGGCTCTTCTGATATAAACCCAATCAGTTTTGCAGTTTTGTCTTGTGTGGTTTTTGTTGTCCTTACATTAAATTAAACTCATAGATCTCCAACATGGCACACAAAGTGTAATTTCAGTAGTAGGTACAAGTAGTTTATAATAGACTATACATAATATAATCTATACATATAAGTAAAATTGACATGTCTGTACATTTAATATAATAACGTGGTCCCCCCACATTGATACAGGAACAGTAATATAACACATTATCGACACAAAAAAGTGTCTGTTTGTCTGTTCTTATGCGCTAATCTCCGGAACTACTGGACGGGTTTAAATATATTTTTTTTTGTTTTACAGGAAACGTAAAGGAAACTTTTTATCCCGAGAAAATGTATGGTTCCGCGTGATAATATACAAATTTTCGAGTAACAAAGTCACGGGCACTAAGTAGTTTATAATAAATTAGTTGAACTAGCGTGGTTCACCGAGCACTGCGGTTCCATATTTCACAACTAGCATCAGCTGGTTGCTCGTTCTCAAGGGCGTTACACCTCGCTTTATTTCAGCATAAAACCCTCCACATCTTAGGGAGTGTTCGCAGAGCGATTTTTTCACACGCGGATCTTTCCCACTAGTTCTGTGACAGACTCAATTCTAATAGAGTATCCGTACTGGTGAAAAAAAACGCAAAAACTTACATGAAGAAACCGCACAAATAAAATCACACCCAACACGCATATACTAACATTTAGTCTACAAACATACACAATTACACACAATATTATTTCTTTAAAACTTTTATAATTTCTTCATTTTTGTGAAAACTACTAGGAAAATAATTACGTAGTTGTTATGTATTTTTAAGTTTCATTTTTAGATGTATTATTCAAAGCTCATTGTTCAACTTCTGAACAATTTATCAAATTTTTTCCTCTACTAGTAGTTCGCAACTCTTCGTTTCGTGCGCCAGTCATACTCGCAATTTGCCGGTTTTTAATCATAGTTTAACCTGGAAGTTGCTTTTCGAATCCATCCACGTTTAATCGGACTTTTAACTCATATGTACCGATATTTTACATTGGGATTTGGGATACACTTTGATCACATCAACAGTCAACACAGCTTAAAGTGAGATCAAAGTAGACTCGGTCCAAGTGGGAAATTAAAAAAGAAAACCAATATTTAGGTACTTCAAAATTGGTGTCCTGTTGTGTTACCCGGTAAAAAAAGAAAATGAATCGTGATATTTTCTTGTAGTAAGGGTCAATTTACACCGCAACGTGACGCAATGACTCCTACAGATGTATTTCTAAATTTGTATTGCATTGAAAGACTTAAATTGCGTGTGAGTTGACTCTTGAAATATATACTACGACACTTTCGCCTTATAAGTATAATTAATATTATTCTTATAATATGTCATCAAATGAACAGACTTTGTCATCTAATTAACCTGAATCGTCCAAGTGAAAATATACTTTGATCGTGGTAATGCAGCAACGGCTTAACCACACTAATATTGAAATTTGATTAGAACTGTAAGGCATTAATGGTACTTGAATATAATAATTCAAGTACCGCTAAAATTAAAATTCAAGTACCGCTAAAATAATTTACGATCACTTCATCAGGAGAAGGAGGCAGGAAGGAATCTCAAAATAATGATTATTATGTATTAGATGATGCCCGCAACTCGTGATCACGTTGAAACCGTACATTTTTTAAAATGAAAAGTATCCTATATCCTTACCTGGGACTCAAAGTATTTCCATACTAAAATTCAGCAGAATCGGTTTATCGGTTTCGGCGTGAAGAGGTTACAGACAGACATATGCATTGCTCATCCATACTACAAATTGGTATTGATAAGCAACTTTAAATTACTATGATACAAGCTCACATAAGCTATCAATCCTTTTTAAAGACAAACTAAAATTAACTTAATCTCATTGTTAATATTAGAAACTCTATAAAATTAAGACAAAGTTCACCTTGGTATGAGGTATATCGTCAAGTTTTGAAAGACGCAAAACACACCAACACACAAGTCCGCGACCGCCAAATTCGCCAAGAAAAAGTTTGTGATAGAGCGGAGACGACGTGACAACGTCACCACCAATATAACTAGCAGGTTTCCTGAAACAAAAATCTTATATTGAAAGTAGGTCCGCCAAAATAGCCCCAGGCCTGGCGCTAAAAAAAAGTATCTCAGTTTTTAGGGCAAAAGTAGCAAAAATATTATATAGTTTCGTTATTGTTAAATTAACGTGCTTACATTATTTTCATAGGCGGTATATTTAAATATTTTATTTTCCAGAGAAAACCCGCATACATATTAAACTGATGATTTCTAATTTCCTTTTAATTAATACCACTAGTATAAACTGGTATAAATGAAAATATTAAAGATGGTACGGCAGTGTTTGCTTCGCGCTCTACTTAGCGGTGCCACTACCGTGCCACCAGATTTGTATTAATATTCGATCATGGCGGACCTGACAGACTTTGTCCTGCCGGTACCTTACCAGTCGCCGCATAGTGTATGATACCTTGTGGAAAAATGTTGTGCACGCCCCTGAAAATTTGGATAATGTGAGACCGGGCTAAAGTAACGTATATGTGATTGATTGTACAGTTGATTCATGGTGAAAATTCTTTTTTTTATTTATTTTATTTAATAAAACTTAAGAACTAGTACAAATTTATCTCGCCAAACCGATTCATGTTCATACTTAATGAAACACACTTTTCTTGCACTTTTTCCACTCCACATATTTTGTATGTGTGTGTGTGTCTTTTTTCACACACTCACATACACACACAAAATATAGTGGAAAAAGTGTGTTTCATTAAGTATAAAGTGATGTAATTAATTTCATGTCAGCCCTTTTCAAACAAACAAAAAATTAAAGTCAGTAGTCACTTCATTGTTACAGAGTAGGTAGCTCTTAACGCTAGAGTTTAAAGATTCATCCAAGCAAGAATCTTGAAAATGCGTGTAATTAGCTTCTGACTTATGTTTTGTTCTCGTCAATAATAAAATTCATATATAATATCAACAATTCCATGACAATATTGAAACGACTTCGCGCCGACGGATGATACCGCAAAGTCTTTTGAAATAATAAATTATGAAATATTAAGCCATTTCATGAAATTCCAAGATAAGGTCAAAATAAATAGAATCTGTAATGTACCTATTTTAATCGTTATTGAAATATTCAAGGCTATTTTTAGCAAATTACATTCTTAATCAAGCAATTGGCGTCAAACGGTCAGTGTTGCCGTTTTAGCGACTCGGTTGCTAAATCTAGCAGATTTTCAAAGTATTTAGCGACATTTTTTGATCTAGGGCCTACAATTATTGAGCGAAGTTTGATGTCGTCACTTATTCCCATATATATTGCCCTTCTTTCCCTCTTTCTATCATTCGTTTGACCGACCTTTCGTATCGGCATAGAGAAATTATACCTTAAAATAATTTTTCTATGGTATCGGCTTTATGCAATGTACATTATATTATATATTTTATAGAATAAAAGCAGAGTACCAAAATTTACAAATTTACTTTAATTACACTTAATTTGCTATCAGGAAAATTTTGAATGGGGTTATTTTCTCTGTTGTTTTGATTGTGTGTTTTTCGAGAGTATGTTTGTATATATAATTGTTTGGCATACTCTAATGGGTTTTATGGAATTTGTTTTGAGAGGTGTTCTTAGTTTTTTTTTATTAACCAACAACAACGCAAACTTTATGGCAACACCACAAACGGTTGCATTGAACACCGACATGAGTGATTAATTATTGTGCGCTGCGATGCTGTACGTTAACATATTTAACATATTTGCATATTATTCCCAAACGCGATAGACATTTTTAAAAGACAGAATTAATTATTCAAAATCGAATTCTGTTTACATCATAACGATGGTACATGCACGTACAATGTATAACGGGGTAAATTAAAACAGAACCAGTTGACGGACGTACGTCATTTGGTCTGATTATGTCGATTCCATGTAAGTCGTTATCCGTCGGCTGCGTTTGACATAACCCGGCCAAATTACTTAGATCTACAATCTGTATCTGTTTCAACTTCTCTGATTGTACAAGTAGGTATGCATGCACATGTGGGGTAAGTTTAACCTCTAAAAATTAAGTACAAACGTTAAGCACATAACCCAAAAAATATATAAAAAGATTTTGATTCATTAACTTCTAGCGAGGAATTTTTACCTACGCTCATAGTTCATCATAAAAAAATGTACCGTGGACATCGACTTTTTTTTTTGCGAAAAATTATGAACGAATTCTTTCTTATCTATATATATATATATATATTATATATTGAGCACCTTGGTCTAGCCTAGCTCGAGCCGGGAGTCACGGGTGACTCGAGCCGCTGACGGAACAAAAAGTTACTTAAAGTTCCTTGATCGTGACTCGTGGGTGTATTTTAAATGTATGTATCATATAATAAAAATCTTAAATTTGTGTATAGTATTATTAGACTGACAAGGTGTGAAGCGTCCATAGATATTATTATTATTATAATTATAAGTACATAAAGGTCAATGACAAACAAAGTGATATGTGGTAATGCTCTTTGATGGATGGTATTGAGAGGAATTTCATATGTTTTGGAAACAACTACCATAGCACACCGGTGGTCTCACCGCAGGCGTAAACCGCACTATTTCAAACTCACACACACACAATCACAATGTTCAAATATATTATGATCCGCACGTGTAAATTTGCTAACAGGTACTAATCTAATTATTATCAAATTGATGAAGGGCTCAATTTAAAGATTCATTAGAACCAAATAGCAGACACGTTGTTCTATTAATAACAGTGATATCCATACTAATATTATAAATGCGAAAGTGTGTGCGATTTTGCTGAAATTTGGTATAAACATACTTTGAGTCACGGAGAGGAATATAGGATACGTTTTATCCTGGAAAAAAATGTGTAAAATATATGAATCTATATATATTGTCTTTCTTAGGGAGTAGGGACTCAGTCTTTTTTCATACCAAATTTTTGGACACTCTTAACATCCGAAGACTCGCAAGTTTGTTGCCGGCCTCTTGTATGAGGAAATAGGGAATCAGAGTAGGGATAGCGGGATTAGGGAAGTTGGGCCACCAATGAACTCACTCACTGAATGAAACACAGCAAAAAGCCGTTTCACACCAGTTTTCTCGAAATCGAACCCACGACCCTCGAGTCAAGAGCAGAGCTCTGTACTACTAGACCTATACACGATGTTCGTACCTAACAACGATCAACAATCTTACTGTAGAGCCTACGAAAGGGGAATATAGACGAATATAGTCGAGAAGTGGCGAGAAGAAGAGTGCACACGTGTCATCGTCTGTATTTTAGCGATTGTGAAGAGAAGCCATGAATATTCATTATTAATTTATTTTAAGAGCTACGGTAAGGAGGTGTCCATAAATTACGTGAGGTGAGGGGGGGATGGGGTCATGCTAAATCCTACCAAATATCACTTGCCCCCTCAGTGTAGGGGGAAGGGTAGTAAGGGAAAATCTAACGATCTCTACAGGGGTGGGAAGATGTCCAAGTCCTCAAAAATGCCTCACGCAAAAGATACTCCTTAAACCTCCTCTATAGAATTTACTCGGTGGTTAGTGGGGATGAATCAAGCAAGAATAATTGTCTTGTCCGCTAAACTTAATTAGTTAATTACCGCTTACAATGCCGTTGCATCTTGTCGCGTTTCCCGATCTCTGTGTTAGGATTTCTTGACAGTAAGCTGATTCAAACTCATCACCTCGGTGTTAGGTAATTATAATGCGTTTATGTCATTATAATAATTACAGTCTGCACCTCGGTATAATTATATCATTGGCCTAAAATTGTTTTGTAGTGATTATACTAAATTTGTGACAGTTATAAATATGAAAGCTTGGCCTCTAAATATCATAAAAAACAATGCTGTTTTTTATGATATATAGGGGCCAAGCGAGCAGACGGGTTACCTGACGGAAAGCAACTGCCGTCGCCAATGGACACTAGTGACACCCGAAGAGTCGCAAGTGCGTTGACGGCTTTTATTATGAGGGAACAGGGGCTGGGAATAAGGATAGGGGGATTAGGGAATTTGGGTCACCGGTAAACTCATTCACTGAACGAAACCCAGCACGACGCCATTTTACGCCAGTTTTCTGTAAGGCCGTGGTAAAACTGCGGTCGAGCCGGCCCATTCGTGCCGAAGCATGGCTCATGGCAATGAGCATCCGAATTATGTACGCGTCATTGGAAAATGTCTCATTGGTACACGCCTCCACCGGGGTTTGGTTTGGGCTACAGACGTCTGTAGCCCACTAGGCTACAGACGTTCAGAATTCGATTAAAATAGAATATATATACTGTTTATGCGCTGCGTTGTCGGAGCTAATAATGCAAACCCAATAGTTGCGATGTCGCGCGTTGACACAACGTAAAGTTTTGCATAGATTGCGTTGATTAGTTAAGACGAAAACACAACGCACCGCAACACACACAACGATTAACGCTATGAAATAATATCTTATTGCTTAGGCCGGTTACAAATACACTAAGAAAGTAGTAAAAAGTTAAATACAAATTCGGACTCAATTAGGAACTTTTGATGAAATTCTGAGGCTCTGTTTGTCTTTATTGTCATTTAAATAATATTAAAGTTAAATTATTTTTTTAATAAACGAAATATTAAATACAGTTCCCAAAGAATATTTTATATTTATTGTTTAGTAATTGTTAGCTATATCCGGATTCTGAGGCCTTATACATTTTTTTCAATTTAATAAAAATAATATAATATATTTTGAGTGCTATTTACATAATCCTATCAACCCATACTAATATTTTAAATTCGAAAGTGTATCTGTCTATCTGTAACCTCCTCACTCCCAAATCGATAAACCGATTTTGTTGAAATTTGGTATGAAGATACTTAGAGCCTCGGGGAAGGACATTTATTAGACTTTTATTCCGGAAAAGCGTACGGTTTCCGCACAATAAACTAATTTTGGTGCAACGGAGTTGCAGGTAAAAGGCATGATAAAGGTGTTACAAACTTACAAGCGTCGCTTTATATATATTTTTAGGGTTCCGTACCAAAAGAGTAAAAACAAGACCCTATTAAGACTTCGATGTCTGTCCATCTGTTTGTCTGCATTGTCTGAGCAGCGGGCGCCATTTTGTGCAACGTTTTTTACAGTTTGCTGTTGAGACAAAAACGGTAATATCTAGTGAGCTAAACTTATCACAGATTATGTCTTGTGTTGCCACTATAACAACAAATACTTAAATAAATTTAATAAATAGGAGGGGTTCTGATACAACAAACATGATTTGTTTTGCTATATTTTCTAGATATCAATAATTATAATAGGCAGGCGCTTAAAATTTTCACAAAATACTAGGTTGTATAAATTTATACTTTACTATTCTATATATACTACATAATAAAAGAGTAAAATCAATGTCTTCGTACATTCAATATTTTTATAAAATAATCAATGTAGGGGGCTAAGAAACAGAAATAAAAAAAAAGAATTTAAACAAAATTCATAATTAAGGTGGGCTCTCATACAAAAAACACAATTTTTACTTATGTTTGCTCTAAAATGGTACGAAACCCTTCGGGTGTGACTACTCGCACTTGGCCGGTTTTTTAAATTAAAACAAAGCAAGTAAGGCAAAAAATTCTCAAGCTTTAAAAAAAGAGGCAGTAGAATTTAAAGGACATTAAAGGCTAGAAATGCAAAGTTGTTTGTAAAAAATCTGGTTAAGCTTACGACCAGTAAAAAAAGTCGGACGTAGTATAAGTGAGCCATATACAGCTTTGTGTCTATATAGTGGGTACCACATGGTCTTTTCAATTTCATGACTACTAATAAAGTCTAAAGTAATTCTGGTTCGTCGTTAGTGATACCAGAAGCAACATGATCCTATGCCATAAATTTTGATCAGCATCGGTCATAATTATTATCAAATTGTGACCGGAATTGGTCCTCCCGCCTCCGTGATAGCACAGCATAAATATTACACAGTAGAACGTTTTCGTGGATAGAACTCCGAGTTCAAACGTCAGTGTGATTTCGGATAACTTGAACTAGCGAATTACATCATGTTATGTCTATCACTTTCTCTGCATGTATAGTGCCCAAATTTCATTATTTTTAATGAAAAGCTATTCATTTGTTAGTATTATAAGATATGTTTAGTGAAAATTGGTCAAGCCGCTTAAATGTTGTGCTAAGTAAAAAAGAGTAGCGAATGTTTGCAAATTATTATTATTAGGTATTTATATTTATTAGTAAAATATTATTTAAAGGAGTTTAAAATACAATTTTTTTTAAATATATACGGTCGAGTTGAGAAACCTCCTCCTTTTTTGGAAGTATAAAATACAAAATTTTACTTTCTCTTACGCCTTTGGACCTTTTGTCTCCACCCAATCCATGAAATTCTTATACAAAAACTTCAACGATGCTGTCTAATGTGTATACTGTGTTGGATGTGCCTGGCCGAGAATCGTACCACAGGGAACTATGAAACTTATGATTTATGATTAGACCAAATGGATATAAATCAACAAGTCAATTTCTAGGGGTTACCAATAAGATTTATTCTTATTATTATTCCTCTCATAAAT
>JAOTAV010068763.1:0-13786 GCA_026546445.1 Cyclargus thomasi | reverse complement strand
GCCCTACAATATATCTAATTTTAGGCTTGAGTCACATATGTCTTGCAC
Source organism: Cyclargus thomasi (assembly GCA_026546445.1). Taxonomy (NCBI): domain Eukaryota; kingdom Metazoa; phylum Arthropoda; class Insecta; order Lepidoptera; family Lycaenidae; genus Cyclargus; species Cyclargus thomasi. Next base: position 13,738 of record JAOTAV010068763.1, on the reverse strand, counting down.
GTTTAAGGATGGATAGCCTTTTAATATAACATTGGCCCGAGTCACTTCCTACCTTTTTAATTTTAATATGTGTACAATCAATCGCACCTATCACACTTCTCATGCCACATATTTTTCGAAACCCGGAAATTACTTCCTCTTGTTCAGATATGCTGGAGGGCATATAAATAAAATTTGCAGCTCGTCTCGCTAAGGCAGTTGCAACTGCAAGTTTCAAAGAAATTGCACCTCCACGCCGGTTTTGCTGGATGTCGTCTTCTATAACATCGACAATCTTGTACATAACTTTTTGAAAATCTATATTTTCTTTTGAACTTAGCTGTAATGGATCTCCGCGATGAAATTTTTGATTCGTCTTGTTTGAGTTTGATCTATCTCGTCCCGTTGGTCAAATAAGTTGAATATATTTACAAAATCTCCATTTTAATTAATCTATTAGCAACAAAACACGGTAGAAATACAATAAAAATATATGTTTTAGTCGGACTTCGCCGATCCCGTTAATATTGTATCAACTGGTACCATGCAGTAAGCAATAAATGGCAATAAATAACATATGTTGTATTGTAATTTGTTGTTTGGTTTTATATTATGAGGTATTATCTGATGGCACAGCAGTGGCGTCGCCAAGTCGAGCGCGAAGCAAACACTACCGTACCATCTTTACAGGAATAGGTTTTATAGCTAGGGGGCTATTACCGTTCTTGAGATGCAGCCTGGAGACAGACAGACGGACATATTTATAGAAAAATAGACAAATAATTCGTAAAAATTAGGTAAACTAAAGGAAAAAGGAAAGGAAAACTGAAGCAGAAAAAACATGAAACGCCAAAAATTACCGCAAGTTTTTTTATCGCATAAGGTGGTCAAGCGAAGCAGAAGCTAGCATAAGTAGTTAGCATAAAAACTAAGACCATGACGAGCTGCTTGTTACCATGCTTAACTTACGGATGTCAGACGTGGCGATATACAGCCAAGATTAAGCGAAAAATTATTACTTGCCAACGAAGCATGGAAAGGAGCATATCTTTAGATAAGAAAAATTGAAAAAATCAGACACACAAAAATAAGAGAAGAAACTAAAGCTACGGACGCTTTGTGCTATGCTCATAAAATGAAGTGGAAATGGGCGGGTCACGTAACCAGACTTTCGGATGAACGGTGGACTATTAGAGTGACACGATGGAATGGCCCGATCGGAAAACGATACAGAGGCAGACCGCTAAAAAGATGAACGGACGACATTAAGTCTATAGCCGGTCCATCTTGGCTACACATAGCACAGAATAGAAAAAAGCGGGCATCTCTGGAAGAGGCCTTCACCCGCGGAGGGGTTCTAGATGATTAATAGGTTAAATATCATAAATAAAAGAACCACAACCATTATTACTGTAATCTTCTAAGAAATAAAGGCTTTTTTATTTTTATTTTATTTATTTTAATCTAGAAATCATACTGATGATACACCATTAACAAACGAAATTGGCAAATTTGAAACCACTTAAAGTCTCAGACGTTGAATTGGCAGTCGGTCAAAACTGCCAATTTCGGAGAGCGTGCTACGTGCTCCGAATTACGCGTTGATGTCTTATAAACAGTTTTTTTATTATCTATTTTTTTGGGGGGCTTTTGTCAATAAGACACGTCAACCCCATCCTTACCTATATACTGTGGATATAGAGTCTGTCCGAGTTTTTTAAAATGATATTTAAGGGGCAATCGAACAACAGACGGGTTACCAAATTGAAAGCAACTAACAGCACCACGACATTTCACGCCAGATTTCTGTGAGGCCGTGGTATCCGATCGAGCCGGACCATTCGTTCCGAAGCATGGGCCTCCCAAAAAAACTGATTTATATGTAGGATTTTGTAAAGATAAAATAAACTTATATAAAAGTTCCATTCATTATATTCTTGGCGAAATATTTTATATATAAATGATATATTTTTTAAATATAAAGGATAGGAAAAGGGATAGGGAATAAGTTGTATTGAGCTAAGTACCCGGAGAACTTACTTTGTCCTACTGGGTTTGTGGCACTGGGAAAATCTACATGTTTATTTAATTTTTTTTAATATCACACATAATATTATATAACACAATATTAAACATTTAAAGATAGCACATAAAATTGTTTTCCAAACAAAATAATAAAAGGTAATGAGTAAAAATTACTTTAATTAAATACTTTTTCTAAGTTCCTTATTAGTTTTGAAATTACACAAAGTATTTGAGTAAATAACTCTTCCTAATTTCACTACGATATGTAAGTATGTAGCGGTCAAACCGCAAGATGGCGCCGGCGCGCCGGTTGCTACATAGACAATTGGGCTGGTCCATTTCTGATGAAACTTTTGCAATTATTCCTTAACCAGTTTGCATATGGCACCGTAAATTACATTCGAAAGGGCTACGATTCCCACAGAATCTATAACAATTAACAGTGGTGTGTTAGTTCAAGCCAATTCTGATTCTATCTCGTACATGTAGAGTTCAATATCATTTGTACGAATTGAGATATAGATATGCAAAAGTTTTGTTTATGTGTAGCAATTAGACATCTTATAATAACACTTATAAAGGACTTTGCGCCTTAGTTTGTGAGTCCTAATGAATATAATCCTTTGTGGTAATAAGTATATTAGATCAAGGTGAAGTGAAGGCACGTCCCGGTGTGAGAATGTATGTGTCCGCTTATCTCCTTAACATTTATATTCCGATCCTTAAGGTCTTGAAGGTCTGAAGAAGTCGTGGTCAATTTAAACATACATTGAGATAAGTATCACGCGGGAAGTCTCAGTAGGTTTTGGCTTCTAACATTATTACCCGACTACGCCATAAGGAGGGTTAATGTTATGTTTTTCGAGAGTATGTATGTATGTATAATTGTTTGGCACGCTCTGCAGCCTAGACGGCATAATAGATTTTGACGTATAAGGTATCGTTAGATTCGTCGTGATAGCGCAAGTGACACTGGGTAGTACTAATAATTTTTTAATATACCCAGTGGGTACATTAAAAAATTTTAAAAATTATAATGGCGAATTTCGAAGTCAAAATTGTGGGATTTTTAAAATTTGAGTAGGGTATGAAAATGAAAAGTTTTAAATAGACATTCTAGAAATATACATATGTTGATGTTTAAATTGCAACGGTTCCTGCAGTCGGATTTTCTGTTTTTGGACATTTAGCTTGTTTTTTATGACTAGTTTTAGCTTGCGGCTTCTATCGCGTGGAAAATATGAGTTTGGGACATATGTTTTTTTTTTAAATAAACGTATTTGTTGCTCTCCAACCTTTTTTGTATTTGTCAAAAGTTACAATTACAATCAAGTCGATTGGTTGGTTCGTTGATGGATGAAGGAAGGACAAACAAACAAACCATCCCATTTATTTGGTGCCCGCAATTTCATTGCGCAAAAATTTGTATATAACACGGAAACCGTACATTTTCTCGGGATAAAAAGTATTCTATATGTTGCCCAGAGTTTACTACTATTCAACAAAAAAAGATTTATTCAAATCCGTCCAGTAGTTCCGTAGATTAGCGCGTACAAATAGACAAAGAGATAAACAGATAAACATACAAACAGACATTACTTAGCTACCCAACATTGATTATTTTGGAAAAATTCTAATTGTACAGACACGTTATTATATATATAGATAGCTATATTTTTGGTCGACGATTCTACAAATCCATAAAGGAAACGCGCTGGCTAAGTCCCTGGAGTTTTGTTTTGCAACGCCATTGGTTCATTGATAAATTGAGAATAAGTAGGTTAGGTTAGGATTACATTATTATATCACATACTTATGTAATCTGGATCTTGTCCTACAGGTTATGTCATTTCAGAAATGCCATAAAAAGTATACCACATATGGGGTACTTTTGAACTCACGCCAAATTCAACCTTAATATAAAGGATTACGGTGCGCTATTGAAAATCAACAAAAAGTTACATGGCATTTGAAACCGGATGCAATCACATGCGATATTCGCGTTTATATCAATGACATAAGAGCTTAAATGGAGTGTAATTGATTTTGGAATATGTAACATATTTTACATACTCGCTGTGGACGTCTAATTGCTAATGATGTTATAAGTAATTGGAAAAAGTGTTTTTTTTCTTATAAAATAAGTAGGCAATTGAGCAGAAGAGTCACCTGATAGAAAACAGTTGCAGTTCATGGACACTAGTAACATTAGAGGTGTTGCAAGTGCATTATCGACCCTGGTACCTGGTATTAAGGTGTGGTCTACGAGATAGGGAACAACAATAGGGTAAATCACTCACTGAACGAAATACAGCGTAACATTGTTTCACGCCAGTTTTCTGTGGGGCCGTGGTATTTCTCCGGGTCGAGCCGGCCTATTCCGCCGATTGTATAATGTACTATCAGGGAAGTTGATTCAAGACTAGATTGCAGATCTAAGTAAGTTGCTCGCGTTATGTAGACCAAGCCCACTGTTTATATGGAATTGATATATTCCAACCAAATTATATAGGTCAGTAATCTGGCCCCGAATCAACTTCCCTGATAGCACATGCTTATATAACACAGACAGATCCATTATATGTTTTCCGTGGTGATAAGATATTATTCACGTGTTTGGCTATATAGATTTTTTTGCCGTGAGCGAGCCATGCTTCGGCACGATTGGGCCGGCTTGACCGGAGTGATACCACGGTCTCACAAAAAACTGGCGTGAAACGGCGTTATGGTATGTTTCGTTCAGTGAGTGAGTTTACCGTTGGCCCAACTTCCCTAATCCCCCTATCCCTATACCCATGCCCTATTCCCTCATAAAGGCCGGCAACGCACCTGCGACTCTTAGAATGCTGCGATGCGATGTGTGGGCGACCATGGGCGACGGCAGTTGCTTTCCATCAGGTAACCCGTCTGCTCGTTTGCCCTCTAAATATCATAAAAAAATTTTAGCTGTAGGTCCATACTCTATAGGCTCTATGTTAATATCATCTAACTCAACTTAGATGGTATCTAAATATTACTAAGCGAGCGGAAAATATTGTACTCCTTTTTACGACAAGACACTTAGATGTAAAATCATAAAAAAATTCCCAGTTATATTTAATATGAAGGCGAGACGTGGAATGCCAGTTTTATTTTAAAATATGCTTTAATATTGCATATTTTTAAAAACTAAAACGCTACGCACACTATTTTGACATGACACGATAATCATACACGAAATACTATATTTGTTTATGGTTGACGTCTGTTTTTTTTTAATAAAATTTAATGGCCTAGTAACGAAACTTTATGCCAAATTGTAGTCTGTGATTGAATTGAGAATAGTATATAGTATTTTTTAATGCTACTACTACACGATGGATTTAAAAAAAATATGGTCGAGTTTCGACCACAGGGCGGCCTCTTGTTTAGTAATAATCCCTGATCAATATTCAAGCTGTAAAAGAAGCCTTATGCGATGGAGTCATGTCCTGCGTGTTACTCAAGCCAGCCATTCTAGATCATAGAGTTAGCTATGAACTTAGTTGTGAGCATTGCATAAACTGTTTCGTATCAGACTTAGTAAAGTAAGTAGATCTTTTAAGGGTCAATGTATACGCCTTTACAATAAAATCACAGAAAACGTTCAAAATATTACTATGAACAAGTTTAAAAAATTCGTAATAGAACGTTTGTGTGCTAAAGCTTACTATAAAGTTAATGATTTTATTAACGACAGCCCGTCCTGGGAGTAGAATGGCTGCTTGCCAGGCTGCTTCTGTATTGAAAGTCTTGACTTACAATTAATATGTTACTTTGTTTTTTTTTTTATGATTTTATAAACGAGTTACGATACATTGTAATATATGTAACATATTGTTTTAACGTACAATTATTTATATAAATAAAAACAATTATTGTTTGTTAAATTAGGTTTAAGACATAATATTGTTATTTTCCATCTTTTAGGAAAAAGATGGACCCGTGCGAGTTTCTTACGCCGGTTCTTCTCGCCGGGTTAGTTCCCGAACCGGTGGTAGGCGCCGTAGTCTCGACGTTCAGAAAGTGTACTTAAAATACTTATTTTGAATAAAAACATTTTGAATTCTGATTTGTGAATCTAAATCATTCTCAAGTCCCCTTAATTAAACACAAAAAATGTCATTAGGTTCGATCCAGTCGCTTAGGATTTCAATGACAAACAAACGCACAGAAGAATTGTATATCACTACCTATTGCCCGCGTCTCCTCCACCTGGTATCTTTTCTCTTTAATTTTTCCCTGATTTTTTGGAGCCCGAGGACCCCTCCAACGGATGCAAAACCGTGGAAATCGGATCGTACGTTCTGGAGTTATATCGTCAGGAAGGAATACCCGACCAATTTTTTTAATAATAGATAAAAGCAATTGTTTATACTTTAGGGTGTGTATGTGTCCCTGATATAGAGATTAGATAAAGACTTGGCCGAATATTGCAGCTTTATGATTCGTTCGTTTGAGTCTCACAGTGGTTTGAGCGTATGGCTCCTGTTTTCAACTACAGCTTTAGTAGTTAACCAGATCAGGCAATATAGCCTGATCTGGTTAACTCACAAGCTAATCAAGCAATAGCCTAGTGCGTGAGGATCGAGGGGGCGCTAAAATTGTGTTTCCTATGGATTATTAATCGAATGAATTGAAAAAAAACCGGATAAGTGCGAGTTGGACTCGCGCACGAAGGCTTCCGTACCAGTACAGAGCAAAAAATTGGATAAACGCATTTTTGAAAGTTTTAAATGTCTTATACAAAGTTTTAAATTTGTAAAATAAGTAAAAAATATGAAAACACAAAGTTTTGTTTTATAAACAAAGTCAAACTAAAAATGGGTTGGTGGGAATCAAACCATGACCTTTTCGAACTTAAGCAATCACCCTACTTACTCCGCTATGCCGCTGATGACAAACGCGTATTTCAACGCGTTTGTCATCAGCGTTCGTTATTATTTTGCATCTTTTCATGGAACAAAAACGCAGAAAACATATTTGTTGTTTTAGAGCCACCTTTAAATATATAATTTCTTTTGTTTTTAGTATTTCTTGTTATAGCGGCAACAGAAATACATATTCTGTGAAAATTTTAACTCTCTAGCTATTACCGTTCTTGAGATACAGCCTGGAGACAGACGGACGTACAGACAGACAGATGGACCGACATCGAAGTCTTAGAAATAGGGTCCCGTTTCAACCCTTTGGGTACGGAACCCTAAAAAGACCTAACTTGATATTCGCCTCCATTATTCAATTATTTATGTACAAAATGTGTTAGCGCATCCATATTCACTAAGTCGACCTTCAAGTTGAGCACATGTAAGCGAGGCACAAGCTACACATAGGCAGTGAAAGATTACGTGAGATTTGCACTTGGCCAAGCTCATCCGTTGCGTCAGCCATTGTGAGCCAGTCAGCTAGCATTGACATTGTACGAGATGTGGAACGAGTCGATAATCAACTAGGCTATAAGCTAGTGCACCATCTTGATAGATACTAGGTAAGAAAATCCATAGAAAAGAAAGCCTTTCATACTTAATTAAGCCCATTTTTCTTGCACTATTTCCTCTATATTTTCTTAGATTTTACGATTCCTCTATATTTATAATAAATACACGACCAGTTTCGTCAGGTGTGCATTTGTCGAAACCGGTCGTATATTTATTTATAAATTCGGTAAATCTAACAAAATGTAGTGGAAAAAGAGCAAGAAAAGTGTGTTTCATTTAGTATGAACATGTATTTCCACCATGAATCAACAGTACAATCAATCACATACAAGATAGCGTTTTTGGTGCAATGTAGTCTACACTAAATTTAGAAAATCAACAATTAACTAAGGGTAATTCAATTCAAAATAACAAGAGGTCGAAATGTACTGTGGTGGAAATTTGACCACAAATATTTAAATTCAGCAACAGTCCCTGTAGAGTAGCTATAAAAACTATTATTTATTTTAATTCAATCACAGACTTCAATTTGGCATAAAGGTCTCATTACATCATGCCGCTCAATTTTATTTTAAAAAATCAGACACTAACCATAAACAAAAGACTATTTCGTGTATTATTATCATGTTATGTCAAAATATTGTAGTGTGCGTAGCGTTATATTTATTAAAAATATAGAAAATTAAAGCATATTTCAAAATAATATTGATATTCCACGCTCCTTCTCCATATCAACTATAACTGGGAGAAATTTCATGCTTTTATATCTACGTGCTTTTCGTAAAAAAGGGGAAAAAGTTTTCCGCTTGTGTATTAATATTTAGATAACAACTTAAAGACAAGGTTTAATATATTTCTACGTTTAGATCTGCAAAAAAGAGTCTGGCGCGATATCAGCTGGAACTTAAAACTTTAAACTTTACAAGAGTCGAACCTATTTATAATCTTTGGCCTATGAGAAGCATTGATGTATTTATTAGAAATTTAGTGTGAAATAATGTACATGTGTGTTTTGAGGTGAATTATTGCAAAAAAAGTCCTCTTGGTGTTTTATTCAACAAGTGTTAAAAGAAGGGCGCTCATTTTAAAACGCGCTCTTTTTTGGGAAGCTGCATAGTGTCAAGTAAAAAGAGTGTTGCTCTCTATGTATTTATTGTGCAAATTAATGTTTCTTTTTTATGATATGTAGGGGGCAAGCGAGCAAACGGGTTACCTGATGGAAAGCAACTGCCGTCGCCCATCCGCAAGAAGAGTCGCAAGTGCGTTGCCAGCCTTTATGAGGTAATAGGGAATGGGAATAGGGATAGGGAGAGTAAAGAAGTTGGGCCACCGGTAAATTAAGTCACTGAACGAAACACAGCACAACGCCGTTACACGTCAGTTTTATGATTTCAATGAGCATCCGTATAATGTACTTGAGATAGGAAAATGTCTCATTAGTACAGGTCTCCACTGGGGTTAGAACCTGCACCCTCTCGAGTGCGAACCGAAGGTCTTACCCACTAGGCTACAGACGCTCTAAAATGTGTGTTACAAATTAAATATAATCAAGTAGCCTAGCCTAGTAATACTAAAAGTATTTAATAAAAACTGACATTCCTACACACTTCCTCTTGAAATATGATTGAAATTGATTCGTTCCAAAATGAATACGGACGTAGACAAATATGAGAAATAACACGAATACACTTCTCCTTACAATATAAAAATATACTAATATTATAAATGCGAAAGTCTTTGAGTTTGTCACTATGTGTTTGTTACTTCTTCACGGTTAAACGGCTAGACGAATTTGGATATCATTTAGTATGGAGCTAGCTGGTAACCTAGATGGGTAAACGCATAGGCTATTTTTTCCTTTTATCCGCGGGTAACACTGCGGGGCACAGCATTAGTGTAGAACCAAATCAAATCTAAAAAATGAGCCCGGACGGTCCTTAGTCGATAATTGAGTAAGAGTCCAACAAATTTCCTTACAGATGGTAATTTTCCGGTTACGCTAGCGCGTGCTGGAATGTCTCTAATAAGGTTGCTGGTTTCCTTCGAGTTTTTACCTCATGACCGCTGCGAGCTGAGGTAACTTCCCTGTCAGCTGTCAACTAACATTATTGCAACTTCTGCGTGTTTTTAGAGGCGATAATCTGCGATGATCGTTCATCGTTAATCGGCACTGTGATAGGCACGATTATAGTACAATCATTTTTTTTATATTTAGGGGGCAAGCGAGCAGACGGTTTACCTGACATTCGTCACATCCGGAGAGTCGCAAGTGCGTTGCCGGCCTTTTTATGAGAGAATGGAAATAGGGATAACTGGATTAGGAAAGTTGGGCCACCGGTAAACAGAACGAAGCATAGCGCAACGCCGTGGTGTCACGCCGATCGAGCCGGCCCATTCGTGCCGGAGCATGGCTCTCCCACGGCACTGAGCATCCGTATTATGTACTTGAGATCGGAAAATGTCTCATCGGTACACGCCTCAACCTGCGTTCTCTCGAGTCTTACCCACTAGGCTACGGACGCTCTAAATCAACACAATCTCTCTTAGTATATTGTCAACGAGCTGATGAAGGGCGATCATAGACGACGGTGAGTGCACGAACGTGTTGGCGTGTCATCGTCGCTGGTTATAAAAAGGAGCTAATTATAATGTGTCAGGTGAAATGGTGTATAATTATTTTAATAAAGGTCTTATTAAAATAATTATACACCATTTTTTACGTCATAACATTTGTTTCAGATATTTTGTAAATCTACAATTTCGACGTATATCATTGCCTCTCTAATTTGAGTGTAGTCAAGGTATACTTAAAATTATAATTTCTCCTGGCGTGTGTACGCATTTCAAGGAAAATCCTTCACCTATTGAAGTAGCGAACAGCCAAATCACAAGATGCCGCAAAACCAACGCGAAACTTACGTAAATTATATTGTTAACCCGACCGCGTGTTGATGCTCACCTGAATAGTCAATACAACGTACTTCTTGGTCAATGTCCTAAATTGAATTGCAATTTGCAATAACACTACTGAGTGTCCATAGATTCATCAGAAACAGCATCACGTCAGTCTGGTCCAGTGCTAAGTACCCGAGGGACTTGTGTTACAGGTACCAGACAACGGACATATATTTAATACTTATATACTATACACATATTTAAGATTTTTATTACATGATATACATATTTAACACACATCCAAGACCCAGGAATGTTGAAAAACTTTTTGTTCCGACGGCAGGATTCGAACCCGCGACTTAGTTAGCTTAAGCTACCAACGCGCTTACCAAAGAGGTCATATACGTCACAACTGTATTATATAATGTAATTGAAGACATAAGTGGAAGTAGCGGGTAACTAACATTTTAAAAACTGCCGGTTATTTGTGACAATGGACGTTTTAGGACCGGAAAAATGATTTGAAATAAAAAAATTAGGGATTTGATATATAGGTACGAGCTAGATAGGTAAGCTAAATAATGAAATTGTTAAATTATAAAAATTAGCAAAATTAGCAAAATTATATTGAAAAAAAATTAGTATTTATTCGAAGATTGTAAAATAGTAATTCGCTTCATCCAGTTATGTCTTCGATTATGGAGTCTGACCTGTATATCGTATATGGTGCTCGGTTTAAAGTAGCAGGACTACTTTACTTTACATCTTTTTATGTCAGCAATCTTCGTTACAGATTAATAGATGCCTCTATGCATCATCGAAGAAATTAAAAGAAATCATCTTTCCTGAAAGCTCCGTCAGGGAAGAATCTGGCTCTGTATAAACGTACGTAATTTGGTCGTATTATGTCAAACCCAGCCGACAGATCACGACTAAAGCTGAAAACAAAGATCGGACGCGACTAACAGCCCAATTTAAATTGAAGCCAAATTTGATGCTAGAGTAATCTTTTTAAATTTAAAGTGCAAAGCGTAGAGACCTAACATTCCACAAAAAATTAAAAAAAACAGCAAGAAGAATGCTTTATGTATAATACATTATTTCACTCAAAAAGGTTAATAAAGCAATAAAATGAAATCTAGAAACTTTTATTGATTCCTATATGATAATAACACCGTGTAGCTACCAATCCCATAATACCTGCCACAGTTGACAGTACACACATAATAACCTCATATAATACTCTAGCCACCATATAATACTCTATACTAAAGACGCAACTAAAACTCGGATATTCATCTTGCTTAAATGCCGCTACATCACCTTTTTTTTTTTTGCGGAGGGCAAATGCATTACGCATCCCCTGCCACCCTCGGGGGAAAGCTAACTAACTAAGCTAACGCTTTCAGCACTGATACTTTTGCAGGGTTTCTGTGCACTTAAAAGGAGAACGCACTCTGACACACACTGTACGCGCCAGCTGAAAACATCATTTACATAGGCTCCGGCCTGAGTCAGGCTGGTGTGGTATTGGTGTAGTCAGGCCACCGGGCAAAGCATATTATTACCTCGCTCAGTGGCGTAATCTTCCATGTAGTCACCATGCATACTTCCTTTAATAAATTTTTCTTACAGCAGCCTGTATGTTGCTTAAATGTGGCAAACTTGTGATAAGACCCTAATTCCTTAAATTATAAAAAAAAAATTGGCAATTTAACTCATTCATCATAAATTTGTAACATCTTTTTTCAACATCTAATTAAATTTACTACTACGACACAACAATAGATATTTTTTTTTATAATAATAAAATATCTATGGACTCTTCACACCACGTCAGTCTGGCCCCGTCCCCGAGGGACTTGTGTTACAGGTACTAGACAACGGAAATATATTTAATACTTTTTATACTATACACATATTTAAGATTTTTAATACACGATACACATATTTAATACACATCCAAGACCCAGGAAGATTGAAAAACATTTTGCTCCGTCGGCGGGATTCGAACCCGCTGGGGCTTAAGCTACCAACGCGCTTACCAACTGAGCCACAGAGGTCGTCTAATTTTTCTAATTTTAAACATAAACGTTCAAGAATGGGTCATCTGCATTGATTACTTATCCAATATACCTAGTTTTTGTTGTATAACAATCTTTTATATTATCCTTTTTATCTAATGTATGTGGTAAATTATAAGTACAAATATGCAAATTTTCACCAACATTATTTGTATTAAAAATATTACTATGAAGGTTTCTTTCATTTTATTCTACTCATTCATTTTCAGTGACTTTTCATCTAAATAAGTATTCGTAATGGTTTCTTTTACGATAATTACACAGCAAATTCCATAAAATTTACGAAATAAAAATAGAACTTTGAGTTTTAAAAATCTTCTTCTTTGTCTTTTTTCCATCAGCCAATCACAAATAAAAGGAGTCCACTGTGATTGGCTGATATATATCAGCCAATCACAGTCGACCACAGACCACAAGGCCAAAAACAGTTGATGTAGTCAACTGTTTTTGGCCTTGTTTAAATTTCGAACGCCTTTTTTTTGTTCCTCTGTTTCACCTGTTTGATCGTGGCTATCAGTCGCGTCGGTAAGTCGCATCCGATCAATGTGTTTTCCGTTTTACAAGGAATTAACTTATTTCGAAAAAATTACGTTTTCTGTCGAGTTCCGCCAACTGGTTCTATTTCAATATCTTTGATGGTACTAACAGTAGACGTTGATTATTATTGGCCTCTAGCCGCGGCATTGCTCGGAATGAAGATATTCGATAGATTGCTAATTACTTTACAGAAATACATTAGAATAATAAATTTAGTTTATCCATAGGTTTATCTAAATATGCTAATGCCTTATCCGTTTTATATATTTAAAACTAGTCGTTACCCGCGACTCCGGTCGCGTCGTAACAAAAATGAGAATTATTATTTTCCCTCTTTTCTCTTGGAAATTTTCCTGAATGTTCTTTTCTATAAACCTCATGGAGCTCGAGACCTTTCCAACGAATGTAAAACTGTCGAAAACGGCTCGTGCGTTCAGAAGCTTTAGCGTCAGGAAGGAAAACTCGACTTATTTTTATATAATACCAGCTTTTTCCCGCGGTTTCGCTCGCATTAAGAAGTATTTTCATATAAACTTTCAACAGCTATTTCACCCCCTTAGGGGTAGAATTTTTAAAAATCCTTTCTTAGCGGATGTCTACCCAACAAAACAATACTACTCACCAAATTTCATGACATAATTTTCATAAAATAATATTCCCAATCGATCTCACCCAAACTTTTTGTTTGACGACCTCTGTGGCGCAGCGGTTGAGCTTTGGTAGCTCACGCCGGGGGTCGCGGGTTCGAATCCCGCCGACGGA
>JAOTAV010068752.1:0-13787 GCA_026546445.1 Cyclargus thomasi | reverse complement strand
CGTACACAATCTTCATTATTTTAAAGTCGGTACCAGCTAACATGTCATGATTTATCTAAATTTAAATTTTTGACTGGTACCGACTTCAAAAATTTGAAGATTGTGTACGGAAATAGCCTGATGCCTCACTGAACTCTGAAACATGCACTCTTAAAGAATAAATTTTATTTAATACTTTTTAGTTTCTTTATTTTATTATTTTTGTTTTTTCCTTTGGACAACATAATTTTTCTAGTTTTATTATTAAACTAGTTGGAGCCCGCAACTACGTTTCGCAAAAAATTGTATATCACGCGTACATTTTCCCAGGATAAAAAGTATCCTTTATGTTGCCCAGACCTAGTAGCTATTTGACAAAAAAGATTTATTCAAATCCGTCCAGTAGTTGCTGCGATTAGCGTGTACAAACAGACAACTTTTTTTTTGTCGATATGTGTTCTATTACTGTTCATTAGCACCCCCACAGTGATTATTTTGTAAAAATATTAATTGTATAGACACACCAATTTTACTGTTTAATTATATGTTTACAGATTTACTATTTAATTATATGTATAGATTTTAGTATACGATACACATAATTGATTCACATCCAAGACCCAGGAACATTGAAAAAGTTTATGCTCCGTCGACAGGAGCCCCGCGACCCCCGACTTAAGCTACCAATGCGCTTATCAACTGAGCCACAGACGCCAATCTAAATCATTTTCAAATCCCCTAAAACACACACAGATCACCTGACAAACACACGCACAAAAATTGAGCTTCAAAATCCGTCCCTGGCGTTTCGTATCTTTGTTTTGTTAATTCCAAGTTTAAGTAAGCTTAGGCTTTAGGTAAAAATTTCCTTCGAAACTCAAGTTTTCGGTAACAACCAAAGGCAAAGGTCATGTCGGTATTAGATATCTCTTATCCGGTTATGCAACTTAGTGTGTAAATTTCCATTGTGTATCTCTTATGTAAGGATTTGCCAGCGTCCCGTTCCCCAGATCCCCCATTCCATTCCCCATTCCATTTTCCCCCCCGGTGAAAATTTAAGAGGGCGATAAAAGCAAAATTGACTATTGCGTAATTCCGTTTATATTTGATAATAAGCTACGAATCGTTTCATCGTTTAAACATATATACTACATTATATTTGTGAGCTTCTGTAGTAGCGAAAACACGATAGCTTAAAATTCGTTTCTCGTTTCTCGTTAAAAAAAAAATCACAAGGATGCCTCTAATTTTCACGCAAAATTCTTCGTTTCGCAAAACGTCGCATTCGACGGACTCAGTATTTTAACACACGATACGAAATTCTTTTATAAATAAACGTTTATTCACTAATTTTATCAAGTTCCTACAGAAACGGTTTTTTCAAATTTTGTATATTTATCGAGTTATTAAGAAAAAACTGTTTTCGCGTCGATTCCGCGTCGTTCTGTCTCACCTGGCATATGAATGACGGTCGTAAGTGTGAAGAGAGAAAGACAATGATATATTTTTTGCTTTATTCGCCCACTTAGAATATGTTTTTTTGAGTTTAGCTTTTTTAGTAGTTTGAGATTAGGTACCATTTTAACTTAAAAAAAATATTATTAAAGATGTAACCTTCTGTTGCTCTAAAAAGATCCTTGGAGGCCTCAAGAAACGGAACACCAAAATGGCTATCAAGGAAAGAAATCCTTGGTCACCTTGGTCCAGTTGAAAGAGATACTTCGTACAAAACTATTTAAAAGAATGAGACAAAAAAGGGGGGAAAAGACCATATATACAAAATGTTCTGCTGCACGTTGTAATAAAAAAATTGGTGAAACCGTTTTCATTTAATTTGCAATCCATGTTCTATGTAAGCGTCCGTGGCCTGGGTGAGAACTTTGGTTCGCACTCGAGCGGGTGCAGTTTCAATCCCCGGTGGAGGCGTGCACCATTGAGACATTTTCCGATCTCAAGTACATAATACAGAAAGACAAGCGGCAAAAATGTGTGAAGGATGGTCTAAGAATCAATAACAACTGACATTATTCAATTAAATGGGTATTTTATTATTTTACAATAGTTAATATAGCCGGAGTAAACCTACATAGAGCAGGGCAACTCCCGTGCTAGTTCCGTTTGACATAACAAAAGACGTTCTGGACACAGGGTTGTCGATTATCATATTTTTATTTTTTTTTATTGTTTATTGTTGTTACACAATGATTTACAGAATTTTTACACATGCTCAGCAAAACTGCTTACGCAAGATTGATATACGTATTAGGAATAACATGTAGTAAAATTATTTTTCGGCCGATTTTTGACTTACGCCAACGCGTACGCTCGGCGCTGATGGCCCGAGACGGAGTATGGGGAAGGGGAAGTGGGTTATCTCAAGCCCAATTTCGTGATATACCGCCGTCTTAGAATTAGAAATTAAGCAATCTCTTATTAGTAAATAAAGCTCAACAATTATTTTCCTATCATTATGTATATAAATGTATTCAATATATATTATTTATATTTAAAAAAACACGGCCGGCAGCTATGACGGGATATGTATGCGCAGCTTTTTTTGCAGTTGCATTAAGAGGATATATCAGCAGCTAGAGAAATAGAAAATAGGTATTTACAATATTACTGTCTGTCTGTCTCTAAACACATGCTGGGAAAGACGCAGAGCGCAATTGAGACAACTGCAACTTGGATCGAAAAAAAAAAATCCATTAAAAGAACAGGGACTCAACGATTCGTTGTCCCTCGATTTCTTCTTCAAAACTTCTTTTATTTAAACACTTTTTAATGAAAAAAGGCCTGAGCTATTGTCTTACTAGCTGTTGTCTGCGACTACGTCCGCGTGAAAGTTTATAATTTTTTTTAAAGCATTTTTTGATTGCGTATAGAAGAGTTACAGTTTTTACAACATTTTTTGATTACTTATAGAAGAGTTGCAGTATAGTGTAATTGGGGTTCTCAATCTATACATCTATATATATATACATAAAATAAAACAGTAAAATTGGAGTGTCTGTACATGTATATTTTACAAACGAATGACTAAGGAACAGTATTATAGAATACAAATCGACAAAAAAAGTTGTATTTTTGTCTGTTTGTACACGCTAATCTCCGAAACTACTGAACGGATTTGAATAAATCTTTTTTATTTAATAGCTATTAAGTCTAGGCAACACAAATGATACTTTTTATTCCGGAAAAATGTACGGTTCATCATCAACTAGTTATAAATAAAGTGATGAATATATGGCAGTCTTCCACAGTACGATTTTCGCGTAACTTTCTGCCTCGCACTGTAAAGCTCTGGAATGAACTGTCTTCAAGAAGAGAGCGTACTCCCCTCTTAAAAGGCTGGCAACGCACCTGCAACCCTAATGTTGCGAGTGTCTATAGTTATCTGTTTGTCTGTTCATCTGATTGTCTGTTTGTACGCGCTAATCTCAGGAACTACTGGACGGATTTGAATAAATCTCATTTTGTTTAATAGCCATTAGGTCCGGGCAACGTATAGGATACTTTTTATTCCGGGAAATGTACGGTTCCCGCGTGATATACAAATTTTTGCGCAAAGAAATTGCGGGCACCGACTACTTTATAATATTTGTTACGATACGCAGTTTCTCACGGACCGGACTAAAAGAACGTACCTCGTTGTATAACTAAAATACCCCCCCTTTTTCACCCTCCAACAGAAGCTCGCACATTAAAACTCTGGAATGAACTATCACCAGCAGTATTTCCGGACCGCTAAGACCTGCAGACCTTCAAGAAGAGAGCGTATTCCCTCTTAAAAGGCTGGCAAAGCACATGCAACCCTGATGTTGCGGGTGTCTATGGGCGGCGGTAGTTACTTTCCATAAGGTAACCCGTTTGCTCGTTTGCCCATAGATTTTATATAAAAAATAATCAGTATCACTAACTTAACCGACAAAACAATTCTATTTTAACTCATTATGGTGAACGTCCATCTGTCATAATTCAGAACCGTAAATCTGAACCTTAGTCATTCTGTCTTTGAATTTGACAGCGTTCCATGTATTTTTTTAATGACATTTAGGGGGCAAGTGAGCAGATGTGTTACCTAATAGAAAGCAACTGCCATCGCCCATGGAAACTCGTGACATCCGAAGAGTCACGAGTGATTAGGGAAGTTCGGCCACCGGTAGTGAGTTTACCGGTTAACGAATCACAGCACAATACCGTTTCACGCCAGTTTTCTGCGAGGCTGTGGTATCACTCCGGTCGAGCCGGCTTATTCGCGCCAAAGCGTGGTTCTCCCACGGCAATGAGCGTCCGTATTAACTACTTGAGATCGGAAAATGTCTTTCGGCTTTGGTTCGAACCTGCACCATCTCGAATGCGAACCAAAGGTTCAGTTCCGATAGACGTGGATCAACATTATCCTAGTTCGATGTATGTTACAGATACAGAAATAAAAAAAAAAATTCAATCATATAACATTTTATTACTGTATATGAATGAATGCCTTCTTTCGTAAATGGTGTGAGCTGGTACTTCCATTTGTTGCGTTCAATTGAAAGATTTTTTGCTTGTAGCCAAAGAGCGTAGCTCATTTTGCTTATCACCAAATACGCTGTCCAAACTTGCTATGTTTTCCTCGATGACTTTTACCAGATTATATTCGTAAATAGCCTTGTTGTGCGCGTGATACTGCAACAAGGCAGCTTCCATAGCGTAAGCTGTTGGTTTATAGTTCGGTTTGAATTCTACTCCGTATACTTCACTTGTACCACTAGGATACGCGATGTAAGCCTTTTCGTCAACCACACAAGGTACACCTTCGTCTAGCACGTAAGGAGGTTTGATCAACGTAACAGCTCCTTGAGGTATACTTATTTCCTTTTTATCGTCACCTTTAAGCACATAAACTTTATTACCGTTAGTATAATAAAGATTGCTTTCATAATCCAAAACGATTTGTTCCGCTTTGTCCAAAACCTTTTCTTTAGATTTACCGTCGTCTGTTACTTTGTAGACTTCCTTATTGGCTGTCAGTATGTAAATAACATCACCCGATTTGTCTTTAGCGATACCGATAATGTCGTCATTGATTGTGCCGTATTTTTCAGCTGTTTTCGTTTCTTCTTTATACACGTAAAGTCCATCGCTGGCTGCTATGAACACTAGTCGGCTATCATCCCCTGAGGCAGCCATATCTCTGCCGTTATCCAAAACCTTCGTTGCTACCTTATTTTTTAATACATATACCCCTTTGTCTACTCGTTTGCCATCTACGAAGTCTGCTTCAGCGAAAAACATAATAATATTACTTTCCTTCTCACTAGGTGATGTGTCTTCCGCAAAATTGATGGAGTTGAGTGGAACAAGGATACTAACTATGTCATGGTCGCTTTTGTACACTTCCCATTCTGCCGGGTAGAATTTCTCGTTGATAACAATCGGTTTCTTGTCATCTTCCACAATTGGATTAGCAGCAACGTAGCCAACAAGTAGTACTACTAGAAGCTTCATTTTCTGAAAAATATTAATTATTTTTTTATCTGGTTGATGTATTATTTTTTTTAAGTATTATTTTGTGGTTAGAGGCTTTAGGCTTCGTATATATGTATGTATAGTTTATAATCTTGCTAAAGTGGAACTGCTTATTTAAAAAAAAATAACTGAAAAGGGAGGATGTTCTGAACCTGTAAATACTTTTTATTTTCTATTAAACATTTATTTGTTAAATACAATCTGCTTTTATATTTATTGAAAAATTAAGTAGTGGATGCAAAATCATATGCTTCTGCAGTTCTAAGTTGGTTATATATACAAATAGATGACATAATTATACTTATCTACATAAATAAAACAACATAATTTTAAAGTCAAGAGGCCAAAATGATAAGGTATTTGTCGTAATGAAAGTAAACATGGAAATCTAATTAAAATAATTGCTCAAACCTTATTAAAAATGGCCGCGTTCTTAAATTAGGTTATATATTTTAAATCAGTTACTTTTTTAAAGAGTGTGAGTTTATTATTTACTAAATTAAGTTAGCGTAAAATTACCTATTGGTCTAAGTTGGGCTGGATTGTATTATTTAGGCTACAAGTAATTAATGTAAATATAATTAAAATTATTTAATTTAAATTTTTTTTAAATAAATTACCTGTAGTCATATTTCTTTAATAACTGTAGTAAACTTCAACAACTTAAGGCCCTTATAAATAAAAATATTGACGCAGCTTAAAATAGCGTTGCATAAATATTTTAACTAGGCTAGCTGCATAAAATAATTAAAAAAAATGCTTTCCGCACATTTTAAAACCTACAAAGCTGACAAAATAAAATTATAATTTAAAGAAAAAAAAAAATATTTTTTTCTATTGCAGTTTTTTTTTAAAACATCAAAATAAATGTAAAGATATATCTGAACATACCAACGAGTGATCCGCTAGTGGCAAACATGGAGACCTTCTTGACCTTATAGTAATTTGTTGATAAAGATAATACAAGGCGAATTCAAAAGTCATTTTACTGATACAAGTAACAGCGAGTCACTTGGTTTGCTCGCAAATGCGCTTATAATAGGAAGAAAAGCAAAAGTTGTCTACGGAGAGCGTCCGCAGCCTTAGTTCGCACTCGAGAGGGTGCAGGTTCGAACCCCGGTGGAGGCGTCTACCAATGAGACATTTTCCGATCTCAAGTACATAATACGGATGCTCATTGCCGTGGGAGAACCATGCTTTGGCGGGAACGGTCCGACTCGACCTAAGTGATACCACAGCTTCTTTGATAACTGGCGTGAAACGGCGTTGTTCTGCGTTAGGCCCGGTTTACATTTAATTAAGTACAGTAGCGAGTTATCAAAACGGTCAGCTAAAAATTAAGTAGTAAGTATTAAATCACGTTCAAACCTGGGCGAGTTATGTTATCATAAGTTGCTGGTTCCATAACAAGATAAGTCTCCATAAATTGCTCAATTACTGCCTACATTCAATAATTTACTCAACGAAATACCTATTGTATTAAAATATTTTGACAAATAAATATTATATTATATTGAACTGTACTAAACTCGAACGTCTACACGCTGGTGAGTTAAGTTGGCGGGGTGCGGGAGACGCGAGAGGGCAGAGGACGCGCAAGTAGCACTTCACACTTAACTCGCCAAAAAATAGGATCGCGTTCTATTTAAGTCATCCTAATTGACAACTTACAACTTAACTCGATTTTACCGTTCCAACATCAAACATAACTAAACTAGCCGATCGCGCAAGTTAACTCGCAACTTAACTAAATTTAGTGTAAATCAGCCCTAACGTACAGTGAGTGAGCTTACCTGTGGCCCAAATTATTATTCCCCTGTCCCTATTCCCTCATGAAGACCGGCAACGCACTTGCGACTCTTCGGATGTCACAAGTGACTATGGGCGACGGCAGTTGCCTTCAATCAGGCAATCCGACAGCTCGCTTGCCCCCTAATATTATAAAAAAACCAAACCATGGTTCTACGAAAATAGCATGTCCGTGTTTATGACACTAGCTCATGCCTGCAACTTCGCTCGCTCGCTAGGTTAATTTGATGAACGCGTAAAGGAAATTGTTTTAGGCTCAATTAAAAACAAAATGTTCTTCCTAGACCGAAAGTAGCCTTAATTACTTTCCATCCTTTGAGGTTTCCGGTTTACGCGAAAAATCATATCGATCAGTTGCTCCGTTAGACAACAAACAATTTTGTGTTGATACAATTATTAGGGGAGCCCAAGAGAGGAATTTTCACTGACCTCTATTATATAAATATTATGACGGCGTCTCTGTCGAAACCGGTCGTGTATTTGTAATTAATTTGTAAAACCGGATCGAAATACTGCATGAAAAAGTGTGTTTCGTTATGGTTATTAGTAATATATTATTATTTTCTATAGAAACCTTATCTAGTTCTCTCCGTCTACGATTGCACCAGAATATATTAATAGAGCTGTATTAAACATTTTTATCGATGTATTCTGTCTAATTTCCCAAATCTTTGTCATTAGTTCCTTTCCCGCTCACCACTGTCATCAGCGCCAAAATGGCGCAAATCAAATCGCCTAACTATGTAATTATTTGTATGCCCCCATGGGAATGGCATCTTCTTTTAAGATTAAATTTTTTCAGTAATGATTAAAAAAAATCATAATTATTCTTTTTAATGGTTAAAGTGTTCTTGGCCTTCTATTATGGCCAAGAATTATTAGTGGCAACTGTGAGGTCGATTTAAATGTTTTTAACCGACTTTCAAAAACGAGGAGGTTATATGTTCGGCTGTTTTAAAGGAAAATATCTAAAATTATTTCATCTTTCTTATTATATATAATTATTCAGTAGAATACAATAAGCTGTAGCTACAGCGACATCGCGTGACTTTATTTAAAATTATCCAGTGTTTATAAAATTTTTTGAATATTTCTTGGCTCCTATTGGTCGTAGCGCGTGTGTTATATAGCCTATAGCCTTCCTCGACTAAGCTACACAAAAAGAAGTTTTAAAAATCCGCCCAGTAGTTCCTAAAATTGGCGTGTTCAAACAAACAAACTTATCAGTTTTATGATTATTTATACAGATAGTGTCTGATATTTAAGAATAGCAATTATTTTTTACTAAGCCGCTGCATCGATTAAGAATTTCACTGTTCTGTTTCTTTGAGGATATTTATATGATATCCATGAACGCTTCACACCACGTCAGTCTGGCCCTGTGCTAAGTACCTGAAGGACTTGTGTTACAGGTACCAGACAACGGAAATACGTATATTTAATATTTTTATACTATACAGATTTTTATTATATAATACACATTTTTAATTTACATCCATGACCCAGGAACATTGAAAAACTTTTTGTTCCGTCGGCGAGATTCGAACCCGCGACCCCCGGCGTGAACTACCAAAGCTCAACCACTGCGCCACAGAGGTCGTCTATGAGGTATATATAATGAATGAACATCAAATTATCACTGGTTTATAAAATTATATTCTTCTTGAAAGAATTTATAACAATTGAAAAAAATATTGGTCATTCTTGATATAATACTTTTGTGGCATAATTTTTTCTTTCATTGTTGTTTCTTCATAGATGGGACTTGCAGTATCTTGGACCAGTTGCTATGATGTCATGTAGAACGTCCATCTTGCTCCTGAAATAGGCAGAATTTAGAGCAGGGGTTCCCAAAATAAATGCACCCTTATTTAGTTGGGTTACTTTTAAGTCAGAACCAAAGTTACGGTTACGTCAGAAGTTCTGACGTAATGGTAATTGTATTTAGTTCATACTTAAAGAAACACACTTTTCTTGCACTTTTTTTGACAAAATCAACATCTGGTGATGATTTTGTCGAAACCGGTCGTGAATTTATTATAAATTTGTAAAATCTAAGAAAATATAGTAGAACAAGTGCAAGAAAAGTGTGTTTCTTTAAGTATGAACAAGAATTTCCACGATGAATCAACAGTACAATCGATCACATATAACTCTACATTGGTTCTGACTCTGTCTAAAGCGACTGGTGAAGCAGGTTTTAATAGGTAGTTTGTATAACCTGGCTGTAATACTATAATAATTTGTACAAAGCTTAAAGTTGTATTAACCTATAAGTTTACGGGTTTTGCAACATAAAATAAAAGTGTGTTACAGGCAGATAAGGAATGGGAACCCCAGATTTGTTTTGAAGTTTGAGTATTTTGTAAAATTTACTACCACTAAGGCAGATTTTAATTGAGCTAGTTACAGACATCAGTGTTGGTGGTGAGAATTGACTCATGCTCTGACCGAACTAACTTACAGTCAGGAGTTTGTCGGTCGTCAAGGCGACAGTAGTAAACTGACTTGAAATCAATTTACACGATTGCATTGCTAGGTCATTTACAGTGAGTCAGCACTGACTAGGCCTTCGACTGACGTCAGTTACTGACTCAATGTAAAAGTCTTTTGATTCATTTAGGCAGCTTTGCTATAATTTTTAACCAAGTTTTTATTATAATTTTTAGTCGAGTATATGACTGTCTAACTGTTTTTTTGCATATTAGTAGTCGATAATATTATGTTTAACATTTTTAATAGCATAAGAGGCAAGAAGAGGCAAGCAACACTCTTGTTCACGAAACATTAAATGCATAAATACCCATAAATGTAAACAAAATAGTGTAATATTTTATGCTCATCCATTTTCCTTTTACTTCAGTCTTGAACCAGGAAAAATTATTTATGTTTTTATGTCGTTTGGACTAGTATAACTATATTTGATTAATTTTTCTCATAGTGTAGGCAGTGTACAAGAGAAACAAATGCGCTAACTTAAAAAAAAACTTTATTAAAATAATGTACAATATATAAATTTCTTTACATTAAGGCAACGTCATGGAGTTTTTGATAGAAAACAAAAAAAAAACAAAAATGTTAAAAATTTAGCAAAAATGTCGAGCGTCAGCCATAACAGCCCGAGATTTTTACTTTTGGTCCACCAAACTTTGAGAAAATTGATGATTGGGCAATAATATCTATCAAATTTCCCAAACAAACTTACAATAACTTGAGTTACAGTGCTTCAAATTTACACATATCGCATAAAATCATTAAATTTTCAAAAAAAAAGGCTACATCCAAAAATTAACTACCAAAAATGTCAAAAATGTTCGTCAAAAAATAATCAAAAATTTGCATTCACTTAACTAACTAAATCTAAAAACTAAAACTAATTTGTCACAAGGCCGTATTAAATTAAACCTTTTTGTTATTTACAACTTCAAAGTCAGTTTTATAGGTCACTTAATATTTTAACCACTTAAAATTTCGTTTCGTTTTCTTGATAGACTTAAGCACGTTTTGTAATTAATATTGTACGTCCTTAAACATCAAAACTGTTGCTATCTATAATAGGAGAATTTTACAGCAAAATCACGGTTTCACGACTCGCCATATTTTTGGCTTTATTCAAACGAGATTGAAAAAAATAACAAATAAACTGTCAAAAGTGACCAACCGAAAATCTTATCTGACTAACCCAAAACTAAAAGTGACCAACCAGTAATAAAAATGACCCGTAAAACTGACGAGTGACCTCAAATTGGCCTCACTTTGAGTGGACGAGGTTCAGAAACTCCTCTCTGGTCTTGGGGTCGTCGCGGAAGACGCCGAGCATCGTCGACGTGACGGTCTTACTGTTGATCTTCTGGACTCCGCGCATTACCATGCACATGTGCCTGTAGAGGAGGAGGTTTGGTTAATTTATGATGGAAATAACATAAACTTGGATCACAAAGCTGTCTCAGTCTAGTAGGCAGATAATTTAGGTAGAGATTTGTGTGAGAAAGCAATGCTTCAGAACGAATGCCACGAGTCCACAAAAACATGCATCAACTGGCTAGCCCTATATTTCATTGAGTGAGCGAGTTTACCTGAGGTCCAACTTCCTATTTCCTGTTCCCAATTCCCTTAAACTAGCCCATTCTTTTTTTTTTTTTTATCCATGGACGCTTCACACCACGTCAATCTGGCCCCTTACTAAGTACCCAAGGGACTTGTCTCACAGGTACCAGACAACGGATATATATTTAATACTTTTATTCTATACACATATTTAAAATTTCTTTTATATAATACACATCCATGACCCAGGAACATTGAAAACTTTTTGTTTCGTCGGCGGGATTCAAACCCGCGACTTCCCGCTTGAGCTACTAAAGCACTCAACCACTGCGCCATCCAGGTCGTTAAAAGGCCATCAGCTCATTTATAAGTCTTCTGATGTTGACGCCCGTGGAGGCGACGATATCTGCTTTCTTCCATCAGATATCCTGTTTACCGAATGTCTAATTTCATAAAAAGGTTTAAAATACTTACACTCCCTCAATGACAACTGCTACACCAGCCGGTCTGACCGCCTGGGTGACAGCCAACGCGATCTGTTTGGTAAGGCGCTCCTGAACTTGAAGCCTTCGGGAGTAGATCTCGACAATTCTAAAAAAAATAAAGACATCATAAAGGTACAGAGTGGTCAGATATTGCTTAAAATTTTTAACCAAGAATAAATTCAATTGGCTAATGCTAGGTTTCCACATCTTATCGTTGCCGTGTCGTATTGTGCATCTGACAAATCTGTTGCGGAATAACGCTTGGGGTAAAATTTTGTTGACTGAGTGAGTTAACAACTATCCCTATTCTGCTGTTTCTTTTCCCTATTACCTTTTCCTACACCGTTCCCTTAATTCCAATTTAAAAGGCTTTAAAGGTTTGCAACTTTTCTAATGTTAGCGTACATGGACCATCAGAAACTCACCTGGCCAGCTTGCTCAGCCCCAAGATCTTGCCTTGCGGCAGGTACCCTATGGACACTTTCCCGTAGAATGGTACGAGGTGGTGCTCACACATGGAGAACATCTCGATGTCTTTGACCACTACCATCTCGTCTGTGTCCTCGTCGAAGATCGCGTTGTTTAGGACCTCTGGAATCAAAGAAGACGAAAATTAAGTAAAGGAAGATGTAAATAAAATGAAAGAAGATATTAAAGTCATTATGAAAGAAGGTGTAAATGTAATGAAAGTGACCACAGCAGGCTAATCATCGTAAAATACAAAAAAATAGAAAATATGACAGATTGTTGGGATAAACTACCAGATTTCCTTTGTGCTTCTGCCATTTTATCTATCCTCCTATAAAAACACTTTCTTTTCAGTAATACTAAGCCCAATAGCGAAAGAAACCCTTCTTGTGGTAGGAAAGAACTAAGGTAACAAAGTTTTGATCATAATTTCACAAAGTTCCAAGTATACAGCGGCAGTAAATAGCTTCATGCTTAAAAAAAGACGTCATTCTATATTTAAAATGAAGTGGGATAATCTTATTTCAAAACAAACACTCATTCACAACATAATCCTCATGAATTTTTTATAAGATCGCCTCTTCAAGACATAATGCATTAGAAAAATAAGCCCCTTAAATCCTGTGTTTTATAGGAATTTTCTCTCAACAACATTTCCTAGTTTTGAGGTCAAAAATCTAATAAAACACGCTTAGCCTTGCAACTGGCAAGGCTAAGCGTAGTTTTAAAAGACTGACGTTCTTATTCTACTAACATAAATGTAAAAATATCTTTTTTCGTCAATCACAGTAAATTTTCGGAGTGGATTTAATGAAATTTGACCTACAGATAGGGCATTAGCAGGCTCAGACTGCAGTATACTTTTCATTCTGATTAATCCTCCCGGTATAAATTACCACGCGGGCAAAGCCACGGGTCAGGCAAGTTAGTTTCGACATGTTTAAGGATGTAAAATTTTAAATTCTATGGATTTTATAATCTTATCTTTGAATATCTTAAAAAAATTCAATTTTACCTTCTAAGCTTTGGTCGTATCCCTTTGTGAAGAACAGCATCGCTTTGGCAGCTCTCTCTGGAGTCTTCAGGAGACCTTGCCTCTCAGGGTCTTCACCCAGACCTGGAAAATTAACAAGAATTTGCCTAAAATTTACAAGTATAGCGAGACATAGTGATTAAAAATATAAGGAGCCAAGAGATAGTCTTGTTATTAAGTCAACATCTACAAAAATCAATAATATTACATTAGGTTTGAATAGTCTGATCAATAAAAACAGAAATCAGACATCGTAGCAGTTTAAATGGTTTTATTGCAACTATTAAATTTTAGAAAAAAAGTCTCGAATCCAAATCAAAGGAACCAATATCTTAATTTTAGGAACCAATTTGAATTTAACGAACGAACGTACACAATTCGACGACCTCTGTGGCTCAGTTGGTAAGCGCGTTGGTAGCTTACGCCGGGGGTCGCGGGTTCGAATCCCGCCG
>JAOTAV010068741.1:0-13788 GCA_026546445.1 Cyclargus thomasi | reverse complement strand
GACAACGGAAATATATTTAATATTTTTATACTATACACATATTTAAGATTTTTATTATATGATACACATCCAAGACCATGGAACAATGAGAAACTTTTTGCTCCGTCGGCGGGATTCAAACCCGCGACCCTCGGCTTAAGCTACAAACACGCTTACCGACTGAGCTTCAGAGGTCATCGTACATATTAAATAAAGGGGTATTAAATCGAATTTTAATTTTAATATACGAGATTTTAGGCTTTACTATGAGTTTGAAGCAATTTTATTTATTGACATTGTATGTCAACTACGTAATTATTTTTTTTTGTATTGCAAAATTTTACAGAGCCTCTAGCGGTCACTTGCCTTGCCGTGGGAGAAACATGTTCGGCACGAATGGGCCACCTCGACCGGTATGATACCACGGCCTCACAGAAAACTAGCGTGAAACGGCATTGTGCTGTGTTGCGTTCAGTGAGTAAGTTTACTAGTGGTCCAACTTCGCTAATCCCTTATTCCCATTTCTTCATAAAGACCGGCAACGCACTTGCGAGTCGCTGATTCGGTTGCTACGATTGTCCATGGGCGACTGCAGTCACTCTTCATCAGGTAGCCCGTCTACTCGCTTGCTCCCTGAATATCATAAAAAAAAACTTGCGGAACTAAAATTGCGATACTAAAATTTTACGTAGTATGTAATATTATTGCTTCAAACTCACGGTAGAGTTACAGTAATGTACTAATGACAAAGACGATTAAACGCCCGTAAAGCCCTTTATACACGGCACCGAAAAACAAAAGTCGAACGTCGAGGCGAAGGCTTCGAAAAGCGCGCGAATGCAGTGCAGCGCCGAAGTCCGCGCGCGACGCACGCGCTACTGTCAAACTGACAGCTCGCTCGTTCGATTTCCAAAATGACGAGTCTTTTTTTAATCCACAGTTTGCGTAATTTTTTTTAAGTGCCACGGATTGTGGAAGGACATTTTGTGTAGTGTGTGTTTTTGACTCGATGTGTGAACTGAAGTCGTGTTTCATTTTGTCGGTCGAAAGGATTTCTGAAAATTGCTGGTGAGACCTAGATTATATTTATGAAAATGGCAAACAATTTTTTTGATTATTTTTATTTTCTCTAAAATAACATAATATCAATTATTACATAGGTATATTAAAATAAAACACCAATTGTAAAAATAATTTTGTATGCAATGCAGACTTTTTTTCATTAATAAATAAAAAAATATAAAATATGGTTTTCTGATATGTATAACCTAGTAGAAATTTTCTATAATCAACCATACATCTAAAACATTTTTTGTACATAATATTTTTCATAAATCTTTTTTTAAATATTTATGCATTATTTTATTTCTTTAACAATATTTTTAATGTTTAAGGCAAAGTCTTGTTTATAATTTTGTAATCATTATTTTAGTCTAATAATGCACCAGAGATGTAAACCGTCATTACCGCTGTCATAATGATGCTTGATTATGTACCAAACATCACTTTTTAATGGATGTTCTACCCAACTGCGATAAGAGAATTACGTTTTGTTCACGAATGACTATTGAAATATGAGAGTCGTGGCGTTGAAACTATAAATTTTCTTTTAATTTTTGCAAATTTAACAAATCCAAAACAAAACTAAAAAAAATAGAAGCCATGTGTTTTCTCGTTGTTTTCTTTATATAAGAGCTGAATAAAGAATCAATTTCAAATTCAAATCAAGTTTTCAAATTAGGTATATATTTCATTCAAACAAACAAGCTTTTCAACTTGACAACATTAGTTGAGTACTCGTATAAGCAAAAACTCTACTTTTTGACTATGATTATAAGTCACAAGTTATACTACACAAAACTACTTGAGCCCACTGTGTTACCCACTGAATAAGAACAAAATTGTTACGTTTTGCTATAGTAAAATTCTCTATCTAGTATCATTAGTACTTGTAGTATTCATAGTAATTTTGCTGCGTATTTTCGGACCGACATGACCTGCAAATATTTGAATGGGAGCATTCTTAAAAGGTACATGCAATTCTTGTGATATTGGGAATATAGATGGGTGACAGTAGTAGCTTTCACCAGGTTACCTGTTTGCTCTTTAAGTAGAGTATCTTTCAAAGGTGTGACTGATTTTGGGAAAAAAATTGTAGGTTTGTCTTGTGGCTCTGGGAGTCAGTCAGAAACGGACACAATCCAAAATTGGGCTATCGAATTTTCCGAAATCAAACATATTAATAATGTTTTTTTTTTTATATAAAATAAGGGGGCAAACAAGCCGCCGCCCATAGACACCAGCAACATCAGAAGAGTTGCAGATAAGTTGCCGGTCTTTTAAGAGGCTCTTTTTGAATGTGGTCGCGGGTAGTTTATTGGATATTATGTTTACTCATACCCATTTTCAATTAGAATTCAATGATACTCCAGAGTCTGAAGCTTAACTTACATTAACGTAATGTATTGCTCTTATAATTATAATATCTAAAAACCTTAAAATGTAACAAAGTGCCTTAATTGCGGTGCTACCAGTCTCTTTTGAAATTTTCGTATGTAGTGTGTATGATATGCTTTTATTGTAGTGAACCTAGTGACTGATAAATAGTGGCGTTGTTGGACTTGTGGGTCGTGGGATTGTGGTGGTCGTCCACGGAGCTGCGGGATCTCGCGGTGCGGGGTTGCAATCCCTAATGTCATTCTGAAAACATTTGATTCATATTTATTCAGAAATAAATGATTTTGATGGTTCGCAGGTCGTATATGTCTGGAAATACTGGTGGTGGTGTATATTATTCGTGGCACTGCACGGCATTGCTGAAAGAGTTACTTTTTTCTGTAGGTGCAATTTTTTTACTGATATTTAGGGTGCAAGCGAGCAGACGGGTCTCCTGATGGAAAACAACTGCCGTCACCCATGAACACTCGTGACATCAGAAGAGTCGCAAGTGCGTTGCCGACCTTTCTATGAGGGAATAGGGAATGGAAATAGGGATAGGTGGATTAGGGAACATCGCGCTATCCCTTTATATGCCGTGACTATTAGTATAGCTGCGTAAAGCTGTTAAACTTTAAGAAAGACATTTTCTCAATTTTCAGCTCTTTACTAGTACGGAACGCTTCGTGCGTGAGTTAATCTCGTAGATGGGCGTTTTTTTATTTATTCGAATCCGAAGTCTATAATATGTAGTTTCAACAGCTTACAATAGCCGGCCATTATGAACATGTGTTAGTCTTGTGTCGGTAATAGACATAATTACTGTTTACTTCATATTAGCACCATTACTAGAGATTACTAAACAGTACAATTTACTCTACAGTAAGCATTACTGCTCAACTATGAACGTCGTTTATTTAAAATAATTGAAATGGTAAAAGTACTTCCTAGCAGTACTCCATATTCATATCTTTATTCGCTTCAAAAGTGGTACAATTTGGTCTTATAATTTGTCTTCCATAGATCTATACTTTTCACTAATATAATAATAGCACGCAAATTTATAGGTTACACTAGTTGACCCCGCAGACGTTGTCCTGCCGAGATATTTTGTGAATCTTAACATTCTCAGATCCCCTTGAACACACACAAAAAATTTCATCAAAATCGGTACAGTCGTTTGAGAGAAGTTTAGTGACATACAGACTCACAGAAGAATTATATATATAAAGATTTAGGACCTATTTCACCGCTTACAGTTGAAGTTTCTGTTAGGATATCCGCAACTTTTTTGACAGATTCTCCATACGGAATTTGTCAAATAAAGTTGTATCTGTCAAATAAATAGACTATCTGTAAGCGGTGAAACAGGCCCTTAAAGTTGTAACTTTCTTAGTACTGAATTGAATATTTTAGTTTGTATTTTGATATACAAGTTGCAACATATTATTTTATTGCTTTTTTTATTGACGGCACAAAATATGTAATTGTGGTTAAGTTTATATAATATTAATTTTAATTATAATGGTGTTCAATGATTCAAGGTTGTTAGATTTTATAACTTTTCAAATATTGGCATGCTATCTTTATACTTGTAAGTGTAAGACCTAAGTAAATAAAATATGCTAACGTCTAATGTACCACTTTTAAAGCAAATAAATTGATTGATACAAAATATTCATCTAGGTTAGGTTAGGTTAGGTTACCTTTTTATTAAATACGGTTTCCACGTGATATATGAATTTTGACGCAACAAAGTTGTGGGCTTCGACAAAACTTTAAAAAATAAATAAATAATTACTGTACCTCTAACAGGATTTTAAAATGACCGTATGTTTGCCCGAGTACACGAAACCCTCGTAACACTTTTTACCACGAGTTTGAAGCAATAGTATTTGTCGATTCTCGATAGCGACTACGTAAATTTTTAGTATAGTATAATTTTACAGCGCCTATAGCGGTCACTTGCGGAACTAAAGCCACACTAGAAACTTAAGAAGTTGCTATGAAGTATCGACAAATACTGTTGCTTAAAACACATGGTAAAGCTCCGGTAGCTTACTAGGCTACTATACTCGTATTCCCTGATCTGGAGTCTGCTTCAGAGGAGTGTATAAGTTAATACGTCTGACACCAACCATGTCCGGACTCGACGACTTTTTGTAAGTCAAGTGTCCACGGGCGACGGTAGTTGCTTTCGATCAGGTAACCCGTATGCTCGCTTGCACCCTAAATGTCATAAAAGATGTGCGTATTTCCTCACAATGGTTTCCTTCACCGTACAAGTATCCGTATTATGTACTTGTGATCCCAAATGTCCCATTGGTACACGCCTCTACCCGGGATCAAGAGTAAAAAAAAATTAAAAAGTTTTTTTTATTATTAACATAATAACAATTGTCATAATAACTAACCAGTTTTATATACACGGCACACAAACACCGGATCTGTGAAAATGTTTGTTGATTAATCACAACTGTTTTGATTGATGAGTGGTGATGCAGTGTCCAGGTCGCGGGTTCAAGTCTCGTCACATTTTTAGCTAAATATTTACAAGTTTTTAAAATTTTTCAAAAAAGTTTTTCGAAGTTATTTATAGCAAATTTTAATGCTTAACAAGGCCAAAATCAACGAATAGCTGTGAAGTACTCAATTAATAAACACTATATTTATTATGGAACAAGTCGGCAGACTGTTTTGATTGATGAGTGGTGATGCAGTGTTCAGGTCGCGGGTTCAAGTCTCGTCACATTCTTAGCTAAATATTTACAAGTTTTTAAAATTTTTCAAAGAAGTTTTTCGAAGTTATTTATAGCAAATTTCAATGCTCAAGAACGCAAAAATGAACGAATTGCTGAAAAGTAGTCAATTTATAAACAATTTTTTATGAAACAAGTCGGCGGACTATGTGAAAAGAAGGAAGTCGGCGACACGCTCACGCGCTTATTTCCGAATAAGTTGCTGAATTGATATCGAACCGACAACATGTCACAGACATAGTTTTCCGGCATGATTTCCGCTGACAATTAATGTCGTCGGCGCGGCGTCGGCGGCTTAGGTCTGTACTCAATAGTATGTCCTATGCCGAACCGGCGGTGTCGACGCCCACTACGGCCGTCTTACGAATTTTTATCACGTGACACGTCACGAGTCTTTTTACGATTTTTGTAATAAACATGCTTTTGTCTTCGGCTTCGACGTTAAAAATATATGTTAATTTACAAAATATTCTCACTTTGGGGGTGGAATTTCTCTAAATCTTTCTTAACGAGGCATCCGTTAATCTACCTGCATGCAAAATGTCAGTCTCATCAGCTCTGGGCATCGATGAATCCTTTGTGTCAGTTAATATTTTTATTTAAGATTTTATCCATCATTTCGAGTAGCAAGCAAGGCTATGCAATTATATTCTTACTCAAAAAATTCTTTTAAAAGCGACTGAGATATGTTCTTTTTGTCATACACTTTTCCATAGGAAACTTGGGATTATAAAATGAAAATTTTCCTCGTTTCACAAACACAATATGCCGATAAATCGACAAATACAATTAAAGATCACAGAAATAGCTACTGACGTCGAATAGAATGTCTTATTGTGATGCATCGGGAAAGAAATCACATGCAAAATAAAAAAAATATGCGGCCGCGTACCCGAGATCTCGGTCAGGCGGGAGCCGATTTCTTTTGTTTCGAACTTCGGATCAGCCAGTGTTTCGAATCTAGATTCTTTTTTTTCCGGCCAGTACCTTTTTCTTTATTGTCTCTGTGCGGGCAGTAAAAAAAGAAAGCGGTGGCTTATGGTCGCCCATTGATATTCGACGTTCAAATTTAAATATTTGCCCGAGCGGACTTCATCTGTATTCTCATTTTAAAATCACTGTTCGCTATCTCAATATTTTATTGTTTCTATTTAGGCGTAGCTGGGCGCTGACTCACACTTTGAAATTCAATTTCCCAGGGAATTTCTATGTGTTTGTTTTTCGAAACATTATCTTACAAGTATTAATTCTTTTTATTGAATTTATACACCTGGTCTGTGGTGGTTTTTTAATGATGTTAGTACGAACGCATATGAATTTGTAAGGTACGCTGTCAACGACCTATCTGTCATTGAAGATCTCATGAATAGTTTTTTGACATTTAAAATATAATATAGAGGAAAATCATTTCCTTGAAGAAGACAGCGTATTTCCTCTATAAAGGCAGGCAACAGCTGCAACACTTGTTATCCTCGTTTGCTGCTAAATTAAAAAAAAAACTGTCTTATTATCTTCTAATATACATATTTATTGTGTTCGCATGTTTGTTACTAAACTCTTCCAAAACGACTGGACCGATTTTGGTGAATTATTTGAGTGTGAGAATATTTTTACTTCATAAATTAGTCTAGCAGGAGAAAGTCTTTCGGGTTTCACTAATAACATCTTTAAAATTTTAAAAGTGATAACTTAATTACAATTATAAAAATACTGCTAAAATTAGAAAGGAGTATAACCACCACAACGGGGGTTAGCCAAGACCTTCGCTACTCTGTAGAATCGCCAAACAAAATGTATGGAAATTATATAAGGCGTTACGAACGCTTGACTTTCTTGGCTAAGCTCCCGGGACCATCTGTCCAAGGGTTTACCTTCAGGTTGTTTTGGAGTTGAGAATCCATTAACAAGTTGGGGTAACCTTAAACAAAGCACCCCGCTAAGTGCCACTAAAGACCACCCCGCCCTTCGCGCGTGCTAATGTACCATATACACAGTATAAACTATAAACAGTATATTCTCTTAGTACATTAGCTTGTAGCATTGCTATTGAAGCGAAGGTTAGCTTTCAAAATGGGAAAAATATTATTTTTAGACTTGGTTAATACAATGCATTCAATAAATTGAATCAGGTAAACCTGATTATCTAAAAAGTAATAAATCCCACACCGGTTTCGGTGACGGTAGCTGATTTCATAGAAATCAAACCTGTTACACAGGAGTATTTTTATAATGCCCAAGTGTGTGCGCTGTACACAAGAGCACTTTTTCTACTCTTATAAGCCAGTAGAACAGATAGCCGACACGACTGCCGAGAGATCAGGCGCGAGCCGACTTTCTATATGCCCATCTGACGCATTGATTATCTTACTTGTCAGACAATCAGGTGATCAGCCTGCATTTTCCAAATTTAACTTGGAATTTAATGAATATTTCCAACGCGGGAACCGAACCCACGACCTTCGCCAAGAGCGAAGCTCTTTACCACTAGACCGCAGAGGCGTTATTAGTAAATAATATTTATTGATTGTCTATGTTTAAAGTCGGTGTTCGCACAATCTCTTGCGAGTTGTGTCGGTCATCCGTTCGACTGAATTCGGAAGTGAATCAAGAGACAGTGGTTTTATATTACACTGTGAAAGTTAGGTACAACAAAACTATTCCTCCGTAGTAGATATTTGGTTTTGGAGCACTCTTATTACACCGAACACCACAAAGATATTTAAAATAACGCTAAGCTACTCTACCGTATGACATTATAGTGTAATGATGTGTAAATGTTTGTCAATCGTTTTCGAGGTCGATTCTGCCATGTTTTGAGTAGCACCGGAAAGGCAGGGAAACCCCAATTGAATTATGTATAAACAGAGAAGTTGAAAAAGATACAGATCATTGATCTAAGTAATTTGGTCGGGTTATGTCAAACCCAGCCGGCAGATCACGAATTACATTATACCTATGTTTTTAGTAAAAACAAAATTCCTTCATTAATTTTTGTAAATGTCAAAAATAGTAAAAATCCATTCGGAACCATAACATGTTTTCCTAAGACCAAAAGTATATTAATAAATACTTATTTTCAAATAAGTCTAGACATGCCAAAAATCAATCCGATTGATTGCTTCGCTAGGGCGTGAAGGCAAAAAACATACTTCTACTACTTCTAAATGTGTGTAAAATTTTTTATATTACAAAAAAATAAGTTGGGTTTCCCCCTTCGATTGATATTAAATTATATTTAAAACAGTGATACGAAGTTATTTATCCTTGTAAGGTCTTGTACTTTAAGGTCGGCAGTCTTAAAGTTTTCATTAATTTAAATATGCCGTAACCATCATGTACCGTGGAGTTATTACGCTGGCAGAACTAATGCCCGCCTTATCGTAGAATTCATCGACATTTTGACGTTTGGGCAATACAGTTACTGTTACTAATAACGTTTTTTTTTCTTTAAAATGTCAACTGAATAAGTAGAGCGGAAAGGTTGTTGGAACCAGATGGCAGGAACCGTACATTTTCGGAAATGAATACTCTTTGTTATTTTTGTGGTACTTAGTTAAAGTGTCTATCCGTCCTAGTCTGTTCGGTGGCTTATGAGTGAAACAGACATACACTATATAGCAGCGATTATACTATGACATAACCTTGATTAAAAAATATAAAAAAACTGACAACATTTTTTTTATAGATTCAAGACTTCGGACAAAAAAAGTTGAAAACTTTCAAAGTAATATTGAAAATAGACCAAGGGGTACCAAAATATAATATTCAGCTTTGAAACTAAACTCCATTTTTACATTACAGCTTCTTGGACAGTCGGGTAAAAAGAGCAAGACCAGGTACATAGAGCAACAATTTAACAACTACTGGAATGCCCTGGGAAAATTTATCACAGCGAAAACAAACAATAAAGAAACAATATGAAACATTAGATTCTGAACGAACAAATGGAATAAAACGTCCACGCTCTGTCCTCTTCCCACCTACCGGTTTGGAGCAGGACGGAGAAATGTCGTAGGTCATTAGGTCCGAGCCACAGATTTTAGAAAGTGAAAGACATGCTTTGATAAAAGAAAAACAGGGTGCGGAATGCGTGTTTTTTTCATTTGACTTTACTAAGATTTTATATGGGATTTATATACGTGAATGTGAGTCTCGCTAGGTGGCGCTGTACAGATGCCATACAAATATTAGTAAACGCGAAATGCGTTAACCGTCCAGTGTGGAAAAAAAACTCACACTCGGCACTCGGGATTTGATAAACAAAAACGCTAATAACTATTTTTGTAAAAAAAAAACCGTCCGTGTAGAACTCACGCAATAATTCTGTACCATTTACGTAAAAGTTAAACAACTTTTAAAATTAAAAAAAAAATCACATATTTTTATGAGAGACAGATTTCATTTAGAAATAAGTAGTAGTTGTATAATTTTTCTTCTTGTGTATAGTAATAGTTGTTGTTAATTATTATAAAAGAAAAGTAAGCTCTTAAATATTAATTTTATTTGTAGCATTTGTTGTTATAACGGCAATACAGATACAACACGTTTTTACCTTTTGGACACGGAACCCAAAATAGGCGAGATAATCGGTCAATTTTAGCATTTTATTATTTTCTCTAAACACCTCCCTTAAGTTTTCCATAAAAGTTTCCATAATAAATAATCCTAGCACTCTACTGCAACCCTTCTAAATGGTGTAATAAAATTTGACGCTTTTCCTAAAAGAAAACATCTTTCCTTCTTCCTTCTGACTAATTGGATAATGCCATCTTGCTGGAGGTCTTATTTTTTATTCTTTATTAATTATAATATAATTATTAGATTCTAAGGAAAACGTCTTGTCTAAAAACGTGGGCGAAGAAGGAGGTTTTTAACCGAGTTCCCAAAACGAGGAGGTTATATGTTCAGCTGTCGATTATTTTTTCATGAAAATTTTACTATCGAATCTGTAATGTGTCGTAGGTGGTACTCTCTAATTTGTATATAAACGTCCCTTTTTTGTCAATGTCATGTCAATATCTATATATAACAGTAGCTTTTGCCTACGACAATGCCCGCGTAAAACTTAATAAATTATATCCCGCTTTTACAACATTTTTTGATTACTGCTTGGATCCTATTTGTCGTAGCCTTATGTTATATACCCTATAGCCTTCCTCGAGAAATTCAAGCTTTTTAAATGACGGAACCCTTTGGGAAGCAAAATAATTGATGAAACCCTAATATAAAACAATTGTTTTTATAAGCATATTTACGGCGTCCCCGCAGCCGCGAAGCGACCAACAAGAGATGTTTTGTTTTTTTTTCTAAATTCCTGCGGAACCCCGACAAAGATATCACGGTACACTAGGGTTCCGCAAAACGCACTTTAGAGTTCAGCTGGTGTAGATAATCTTTGCGTCATTTTAGATCACATTTTCATCTTTTAACTCTACTCTTAAATGCCATGTCTATCCCCGTAAAGTCTACAATATACCTTGTAAGGTTCGCAATATGCCAATATGGAGGCAGCGTGACTTTTGTAGGCAGTAACAATAGATTTACCTATACGTCAATGACCCAAGATGGCAGATAGCAGAAATTAACTGCGGGGGTTATTGAATTTCAGACCAATTAGGTAAAGTATCAAGGGATCTGAAATAGTAATTAATTTTTAAAATTTGTTTGTCTCGCTAAATGTCAAAAACTCGTGTACGGATTCGAATGATTTTGTTTCCGATATCTTAAAATATAAACCATCCCAAATAATAAATTGGAAGGTTTTTATTAGAGGGAAAGTGGTGGTATTTCTAGTGTGAAAGTATCTCCATGCTCTATTTCATCAATATTGGTGTGGCGTCACCAACATTAAGGGTAATAATCCTGCATCACGCTATCGAAGTTTTCGATACATGGTGGTATATATACGACAGCTGATTTGATTGTTAAGAGCTGAAGATTGAACCGTCAGATAAAAATAGCTTCTCGTAGCTTTCCCCAACATTTCCCCGATTAAAACATCACCCGTGTGATGTTAGGGGGGCCAGGCCCCCTCATTTTGTCGTCTCCAAACCAACTAACACCTATTTATAGCCATATATATACCCAGTTATAGCCACGATTAAACTACCAAGGTCTTAACCAGACCAGTAGCTTAGACCCTTTCCAAAAAAAAGGTTGTGAATAGCTAACATACGGACACCATTTCAGATTTATAGTATCAATCCAATTTTGAATATTCATATTAAAAATTGGATGTAATTCCAGTTATTAATCAGCTCAATATTTTGCATTCGAAACTCTGGCACTTAATATTAATAAATTACTAGATTTTTCATGTAGCTTTGCTCGCGTGGATTTCGAAAATTTGTAAAAATTAGTGTAAACTAGAAAATTCAAAACCAAAAATATCCTATGTTACTCTACATCCTTTCCTTAGTTTATGCCAAAAATTAAGTCGGTTGCTTCGTTCACATCTTTAATATTAGTAAGGGTAACATTAAAGTCCAGTTTTCCATTAATTACAAGATAACTTTAAAAGCAATATGTTAACAAAGCGACTGACAAAAGCTAGTTATAAATAAACCATTAAACGTTACATTTTGGTTTAACCGACATATAAGGTTAATAAGTTGATAAGGCCATGTTTGGTGCGTTTGACTCAATAAATTATAACAGGGGCCTGATATTTAGTAGTATTTCACCAACCTGATAAAATTAAGAGCTGTGTTACGTACGTGTACAGGTTTTTATGATATGTAGGGAGCAAGCGAGCAGACGGGTTACCTGATGGAAAGCAACCGCCGTCGCCCATGGACATCGTAACATCGTAACATCCGAAGAGTCGCAAGTGAAACCTTTATAAGAGAGGTACAGGGATAGGTGGATTAGGGATGTTGGGCCACCGGTAAACTGACTTACTGGACGAAACAAAGTACAACACCGTCACGCCAGTTTTCTGTGAGGTCGTGGTATCACTCCGGTAGAGCCGGCCCATTCGGAGCATGGCTCTCCCACGACAATGAGCATCCGAATGATGTACTTGAGATCGTTAAATGTCTCATTGGTACACGCCTCCACCGGGGTTTGAACATGCACCCTTACGAGTGCGAACCAAAGGTATTACCCATTAGGCTATAGTCGCTCTAAGTTATCATTGATTCCTTAACATAATTATAAACCAAACAAGCTAGCTAGCGCCTCTCATTATAAAAGGTCACTGCCCTTTTTCCCTGTTCTGTGACCGGGCTATATCGCCCAATAAAGTTCGTCGTCCACTAAGCACATTTTCGGCTACGTCACATTACGACAAATTATAGAGTTGTGCCCAATAATTTCGGTTAGGGTCGTTTAAAGCCGATTACTTTCGTAACATGTATAATTTTACCGCCATCTTAAAATATAATTGATCTCGTTCCGTTTGATGAATTGTTTTACCTAACATGGCATGTAATAAGCAATATGTGGGAATTCGTTGTTTTAAGTTGTAATTTTCATCTATACTATAATATACTTGTAGGTTATAATCATACAAAGCTAAAGAGTTTGTTTGTTTGAACGTGCTCAGATAAACTCAGCAATTACTGGCCGGAATTTTAGTCCATTTATGTTCGTTAGTCCATTTATTGAGAAAGGCTATAGCTATTACATCACGCTACGACCAACAGGAGCCGAGCAGTAATCAAAATATGTTGTAAAAACGGGATAATTTATAAAGTTTCACACGTCACGTAGTCGCGGGCAACAACTAGTAGGTACATAATATTTATTATTTAAATAACTCATTAGTCATATTTTTCTGTATAACATATTTTTTTAATGGCCTCGACAATATTTTAGTTTACTGAGAAGTGCGGCTCTGAAAGAGTATAAAATTAGATCGAATATTATCAAAATCCCACAACGAAAGACATAAATACATTTTACAACTCCATTCAGGAAAACACAAAATGTCTTACAATTTGGTAATATAACACTCCATATACGTTTTGTTCTATCGTAAATAATATCTGCCATATACGGTGCGCCAACATGAGTGTTAATTACTCTTACGCCAATGACGAAGGATCATCGCAACATGGCTACTCCCACCGCCATATTAGGTCATTGTAACCGCCTTGGGAATGTAATAAAGTTTTTATAAAGCCAGCTTGTGTGTTAATTATGTAGTTCCCTCATGTGGAGTACAACAAATTCTCAGCTACTGATACGTTGTATATTACCCAAATATTGTCTAATTTCTGACGCTTAAATACAGTTTGGCTAAAAATAGTGCGTCTTAAATAGGTGTAAATTATTTTATTACCAATTTCGGCCTTTAAAGTCGTGTAAAAATGCCAATATCCTTGCAAGTTTTTTTGTTGCAAGTTGTTTTTCCCAGACAAAGAGCAACCTATGCTATTCTTCATCATTTTAACCAAGAGTATGCTAATAATGAAGTCTATTAGTTGCTTCATTTTTGCGTGCAGGAAGGATAAACAAACACACTTTCCCATTAAATATTATTACTAGTATTGATATGAATATTGATCGTGATGACGGTGACGATGATGATGAATATGATGATGATGATGATGATGATGATGATGATGATGATGATGATGATGATGATGATGATGATGATGATGATGATGAT
>JAOTAV010068730.1:0-13789 GCA_026546445.1 Cyclargus thomasi | reverse complement strand
CCCCCCCCCCCCCCCCCCCCCCCCCCCCCCCCCCCCCCCCCCCCCCCCCCCCCCCCCCCCCCCCCCCCCCCCCCGCCAGCGGATTCCTGTAGCTTTGTGAATCAATCACAAATTAATTTGACCTCAGTACGGTTTCGTTCGGCTAATCAAATTCCACTTAGTTTACTATTGAAAAACGAATTCCGATGAATATTTGAATATTGTTTTGTCAAATATGACAAACATACTATGATCCTAATTGGGTATGATATGTCTAGTGACAGGATAGAGTAAAATGCTTTCGTATACAAAAAAAAAATTACGATACATTTTCAATAGCAATCCGTAATAATTGCACACGTGTTCTGAACATTTGGAAGTTCTGAAACAATTTACACAATTAAAATAAATAAAACGTGATAATTATTTTAATAGATTAATATTACGTGCTTAGCCATGAAACATTTGAAACATTTAGCAAGAGAAGCCAAGCACTTCCGAGTTGGGTAAAGTTCTCGATTGTTCA
The DNA here is from genome assembly GCA_026546445.1 of Cyclargus thomasi. Lineage (NCBI taxonomy): Eukaryota > Metazoa > Arthropoda > Insecta > Lepidoptera > Lycaenidae > Cyclargus > Cyclargus thomasi. Next base: position 13,284 of record JAOTAV010068730.1, on the reverse strand, counting down.
GATATTCGCAAAGGTATGAGCTGTGTCAAAGGAAAAGTTTTCAGCGGTTTGCAATCCTGTTTTGTAGTGTTTGTTGGCGGCATTATATAAAGAAGAAGTGGAAGAGCTTGAAAAATGTTAAATCCGTACTCATTACTAATATTATAAATGGGAAAGTGTATCTGTTTGTTAGTCCTTCTTCCACGCCCTAATGAAGAAACCAATTAATTTTGAATCAAAGTCTTTATAAATTATAAGGTTGGACAGTACATAGTCTTCTTTTGCTATTAACAAAATATCAATTAGTTTTTGAAATATTCGTATTTTTACGCGATTTTCGAATTTTACGCGAGTCGAGCCGCGGAGTTAGTTAAATTTTTTGTACACTAGTTTTTGCTCGCGAATTTTGTCCGCGTAAATAACTTATATATTTTAATTTTAATTATTTAAAAAACAATAGATTACTGAAAATCGTACTTTTCCTGCACATCATCTTAACGTAATAAAATGACAGAATTAGAAAAAGGTTCAGTCATTCGCATAATTTATTAAAAAAAAATGGAACATTAAGATACAACAGTTAGAGTGTAGAGTCCGCATAACATGATCAAATCAAATTTACTAGAATTTCTACCTGAGCGGTGGTTGCCAAAGCAACGCATTCCTGGACAATCGTGAAGTGGCTCTTTGCAAACAACTCGAGAGTTTGGATACTGATACAACTTGGCACAAAGGCATGCCACTGCATATCACTTGTGGAAACTGAAACCACTACGCGCCGCGCTCCTCCATATTACCTGTAATATATCAATCAAATACCCACCTCTTGTGGATAATCTTAAACATTTATATATAGATTTAAAGTGATCATTTTTGAATATATGATAGTTTATACAGCTTTGACATTTTGATTTATAAAGACACTAGCGGTCCCAACAGATGTTGTTATGCCATTATTAGATTGTGAAATAAACAATCCTCAAATCTCCTAAAATACACACAAAAATTCATCAAAATCGGTCGTTTGGAAGGAATTCAGTGACAAACACACGATTTTCATTTTTAATGAGATAAGTGTAAGTTTACTTTGAGTAGTGTTTATTAAAACGTATCATTGCAAAACAAATAATGACTAAAATATATTTTTCTTAAGAACTTAAACACTCTCACTACATGGTTACTTTTGTAAAATTGCAGTGTAGTGAAGCCATAATATGTATACTCCCAGGCTATAGATCACGTCGTCTTGTCATGCTTGCCTTAGATAATTGCTTAAGTGGGATCTCACTTAGCCCCTAACGTCCCTCGGAAGGGTAAGCTGGCCCTTTCGCTCAACTCCTTGGCCGTAGATAAGCATAGTTTATTGTTGGAGAGCAAATCTCCTTAGCGTTATGATAACATTGAGAAATTAGCACGGGTGATAACAACGGTCAAGACGCTTACCAGATGATAACATGTGCGCCATTTATTTTAATGGTATTTATCTCAGTAGTGTTAAGTTTACTAGCTTTTATCCGTGGTTTCACCTGCTTAGTTAATACCTACGTCATTGTACCTTAATGCTTTGGCATTTCGAAAATTGTAACCCGATCTGTGGTTTGCGCTATGCATTAATAGATCACCATGTTGGTCGGTCAGTCACTTTCAAGTATATTATAGTCGTATTTTAATGGGGCCAATATAGCATAAAATACAACATCGTCTTTCTCTCTTCACACTTACGACCGTCATTCATATGCCAGGTGAAACAGAACGCCGCGGAATCGGCTGCGAAAAAGTTTTTTCTTAATAACTCGATAAATATACAAAATCAAAATAAAACGCCTCTTCAGTAAATTGGTTACAGAATTTTGGTATCGTGTGTTAAAATACTGAGTCCGTCGAATGCGCCATTTTGCGAAACGAAGAAATATGCGTGAATATTTGAGGCATCTTTGTGATTTTTTTTATCGAGAAAATCTTAAGCTATCGTGTTTTGCTATTACAAAAGCTCACAAATATAATGTACTATTTATGTTTGAAAATTGAAACGATTCGTAGCTAATTATCAAGTATGAAAAGGAATTATGCAATAGTCAATTTTGCTTTTGACGCCCTCTTAAGACTTTTCTCAATTCTATCAAATTGAAAGGTAATAATGTAGAGATTGACCGTTACGACAAAAATGGTCAGGTTTCTTCGATGATACAATACTCACTCGCAAGACGTCTGAATATAAAACGAGGAGAAGCAAAACAACATTAATATTCAATCGTTTGTTAATTATAGCGCGAAGGAAACACATGAGTGAGGAAGTCTTGAGGGGTCTCGACGTTTTCTCTAACACACCTTTCGGGATCACATTAATTATTCATTAAGTCTTCCTTTTTGTTGCTCATATTCTAATTCCTATTGTAAAGTTTCGCACATAACTCGCTTTGTTTCAGCAGTTTATATATCTACAGAGTTGCTGAAGATTCCTTTGAATGCACGATTAGATTCAAAATTCATAGGTATCTGGAATATTAATGTTCAAAGGCAGGTAAGTAATATAATTCGAAGCACGGCAGTCGGGAGCGTGCGGCGAGAGGTGGCGGGAGAGACCGAATCCGCAATAATTTCCACACAAATCTGACGTAAACATGACCGATATTCCCGGCCAATTTGCATGTCCGCTGCCTTTGAATAAATTAGAAGCTACCTGCCTTACGTCGAGCCCGCTATGAATATGTAAGACAATGGCTTCCGAATCGGAGCCTGTAATTAGTATTAAGGTCATTAAGCCCGTTTGATTGCATCGGGGTTCGTAATTCTATCAACTACGAATTATGAACGACCAGATTTAAATTCATTGTCCTTCAGTAGCCTTTTATCTACAGCGACAACATATCAGAATTTCAAAACAAGCCTACCATAGGAAGAGAATCATAGGTACTTGCGTATGTCTGTTAGGGAATCATAGTCCGGTTATGTAAATTCAATGTAAGTCAAGATCTGTCGGCTGGAATTGATATAACACAACCAAATTATGAAGGTCCGCCACCTGTCTAGTGCCTATGATTCAATTTATGGCGTAATTTTAAAACTGCACGAAATGATTTTTTTTCGTGATGATCACAACAAAACCTTTCGGTTTGACGTTGAGTTCTGGCACACCCCGTATACTATGTTTTCCATACATCGTCTGCTTCCCCTCTGACCTAATTATTCACTACCCTCTGTCCAAGGTATGGCATGAGGGTACTTTGAATCGGCTACCGTGACATCTATGACAAAATCTATGACGTGTGTTTTACTTAAGACAACTCACATTATTAATTAGATAGAACCCGTAATAACGTGTTCTGTTTATAAGGCTACTAGATTAATACTTAGCTCTGATAAAAAAACTGTAATCTTCGTTTAGATTGAGTCGTAATAGTGGCAGAGCTTTTTTTTATGATATTTAGGGAGCAAGCGAGCAGACGGGTTCCCTGATGAAAAGCAATGGCCGTCGCTTATTTATACTAGTAACAACCGAATTGTCGCAAGTGCGTTGCCGGCCTTTATGAGGGAATATAAGGGATAGGGGGATTAGGGAAGTTGGGCCACCGGTAAACTCACTCACTGAACGAAACACAGCACAACCGTTTCACGCCAATTTTTCTGTGACGCCATGGTATTACTCCGGTCCAGCCGACCCATTCATGCCGAAACATGGCTCTCCGATGCTTCGGCAGAATTACTAAAAAACATTTTAAACAAATTCTTATTTTAACACATTGATAGGTATTATTATAGTTTGTAACGCTTCTTCCTGATAAGTGTCAGTGGACAGATTTACAACAAATCTGACAGATATTCCACACTTTATCAGTCAGATATGAACAGCCCATATAGTACTTCTCAGGAAGTGGTAAAACAGGTTAGCTTAATTCGCAACCAGCGAGGACTTTCCTATTTTCCAGATAATTTGCAAAATACGTAATAACATCAGTCGATATTAATATTTTAATTAAAACATACGTCGGTAACGTGTCCGGTAAACATGTTTAACGGTAAACGAATGAAGTCCGGTAACCGTGCCGCGTCGGTGGACGGTCAGTAATACGTTTACCGCCGTAATCGATTTCGCCGTAAGCTGAGACCGTACTGTAACGTGTGACGATCGACAATTACGTGTTGCATCTTCAGTTTCAAGGCAAATTATTTATTTTTAACACACTTTTATTACGTCGTCGTGTAAGGCAGTATGTGACGATGTGTTTCGTCTTTTGTTTTTTTTCCTTATAATGTTTAGGAGGCAAGCGAGGAGACGGGCTACCTGATGGAAAGCAACTGCCGTCGCCCATGGACGATCGGGACATTCTACAAGTCGCAAGTGCGTTGCCGGCCTTTATGAGGAAATAGGGATAGGGGATTAGGGAAGTTGGGCCACCAGTAAATTCACTTACTGAACGAAACACAGCACAACGCCTTTTCACGACAGTTTTCTGTGAGTCCGTGGTATCACTCCGATGGAGCCGGCCCATTCATGCCAAATCATAGCTCTCTCACTGCAAAAATATAGTTTCCTGGTCTGATGATGGTGCTCGAAGATGAACTGGCATTTTATGATGGAATATCGTTATATAATCGTGTATTCATTCCCGTTCGAGATTAAAGATCCAGAGTCAGAGTCAAAATTCATTACGAGGTCTTAGGAAGATTTATGTACTTAGACCATGATTAAATTTAAAGCCTGATGGTTAATAAGAATAAAAAAAAGAAGAAATAAACCTCAACCTGTAAGTAAATGAGTGAGTAACAAGGTACTGTAACGCATATGCATGCGTTACAGTACCTCCCTCCTTCCCGCACTGCCTGTGCGTACACTCCCATGCAAGAACTTTCCAACACCACCACCACACAAGCAATAATTTCAGGTTTGATAAAGTTTGATTTTACTGTTTTTACCAGGTAACTTAATTATTTAGACTAGTCTTCATGCAAAATAGCGCTAGTAATGAGATGTTTTAGCAGTTTTTTGTTTTAAAAAGTAGAATTAATATAACTTGTAGGCACTTGTTAAGAAGGCGTGATACAGTGTTTTATAACGAGGTAATTATTCGTGAGTGTGAGTGTACCATAAATACGGGCGCAACACCGCGAACGCGAGCCCCGGCCGGCACTGTTTGTGTAGGCCCTAAAACAACATGCGTTTGCGGTCGCCAACTGAATTTGCTACTGTCCTCTATCCGCTGACTCAGAACGCAAATGTCGTACATTCGTATGAAAAAATGTAGTACACGATCAATATATTACAAAAAGTCATTTAAAAATTATTTTTGTGCAAGTGGTTGACAGTTATTATTGTGTCTAGTGTTTATAAAGATTGTGATTGTTAGAAATAAAAGTGGTAAGTTAAGCTGAAGTGAAAGATCCGTATAGCTCAACTCCATGCACAATTTACAAGCACAACCAGCCCCCTAGACAAGTGACAAATGATTATCGTTTACTTGGCTTATTTTTGTATAGGATTGATATATTTGAACGAAAAGTCACGTGTTCTAATTGTCGTTCAAAAATGTCAAACCAATACAAACCTTGACTTACCCCTACATTTAAAAAAATAGAAAATAAGTATTTGTATTAATATTTTAAAATGGTAATCAAACAAATGTAATAAACTGCAATGAAAAATAATTTCAAAATAAGCTATTTACTGTATGATAACATATATAATACAACAATAACACTGTCGTGGGGAAACCATACTTTGGCGCGATAAGGCCGGTTTGACCGTAGAAGTATTATAAATTTTTCGGCCGTTTTCTATAAGTCAGTGGCCTTATAGAAAACTGGCGAAAATTTTCACCATAAAAGAGGTAGGTAACCTACTGGCAACTCTCTGATATTACAAGTGTCCATGGACGACAGTAGCTGTTTTGTATCAGGTCACCAATCTGCTCATCTGTTCTGTAAATCCATAAATGAAAAACACTGAAACATTTCTCGCACGACTGTACTCTACGTGACCGCGCTTAATGGAGAGATAAGGCTACGTGCATTTTGTATTACCCGTTGCGTTCATTTATTTAAACAACAAATTAATTTAACATATAAAGATATAATTTTCACCGATCGTAATCTCTATTTGAATACATTTTTCATTGCATATTATATTTTATTTATAGAAATCGGGGAGATTTTGTTAGGGTGGATTCTCTATGATTATAATGTCTGGCATGTAATTTTTATACGTAAACATTATATTTAAATTAAGGTTTTGGGGTTTCATTTTAAATTATGGCTTATAATTTATAAATTGTTGATCAATACAGCTTACTTGTAGCGCTATAAGGGGGCGGAACCTTTCATTCGCAAATTTGACTTAAACTTGCCCAATTTTCAAATGATGTAATTCTAGCATTTTCAATTGGGAATTAGGTATTCGTTTTTTTCTCTACAACTTACAAAATTTCGAATAATATATAATGGAAATTACATTTAATTTTAATTTCTAATGTAATAATCGGATATCATTTATCATTCATGTTTTCGTGCCGCTGGTAGGCCACGGAGATATATATTTTAATTAGTTTTTTTTTTACTTTATATAATAACATAGTTTTTAATCAAAATAACAATATTAATCATTGTATATATCCCGGTCTTTAATAAACATTTTTATTTTATTTAATTTTTTTATTTATTAAAGTTAGCACGCTAACTGAAAATATATTAATTCCCACTACATTTTTTTAGGTTTTAGTCACCAAATGTTCTCAACGCGAATAACATAATACATCATAAAACGGTACTGCTGTAAATGTTTTCATGATTGTCTATTCCCATCGCAATAAACTGTTATATTTGCGATATAGCCGAGTCGGCACAATAAATACGCTCGGTGTCATGCAAATCAGCAAATTAGAGGACATGTCGATTTTAGCTAATGTTACAGTGTCAACACCGGGTGTGCGGCCGGCCTAAACAAACACATATTACGACACGGACGTGATCGCTCGCTCACGCCGATCACGATAAATACCCAAACCGAATACACTGTTTACACTACCTGTGTGTTAGCTGTCACATTAACATAAATAATGTTTTATGTTACATTAAGAAATTCATGGCAACACTCGATCCAACTCTACTAATATAACCATTATTTTAAAAAAATTTAAAACCGACTTCCAAATAAACTTCTATAATCTGAAAAGTATGAAATAATATTAGTTTCTAAATAGTCAGTCTGCCAGTCCCAAAGGTTTCAGATTAGCTCATAATTAAATGGACATGATACCGACTTAAAAATAGTGTCCACGCTGGTTTCAGTGACGGTGGCCAGTTTCGTATAAAGCAGGCCTGCTATGCAGGACCAATTATATAGTGCCCAAGTGTGTGCGGCAGTACAAGAGCACATCTTTAGCTTTATAACCTAGTGGGATGAATGACCCCCACGACTGGCGAGAGTTTAGGCGCAGGACATACGTTTTACAAGTCCATCCGACATATCACCTTTCTTGTCAGATAATTAGGTAATCAACCTGCATTACCAACCAAACTTGGAAATAACATGTTTCCATAGCGAAAATCTATCCCACGACCTTCGAATCAAGAGCCAAGCTGACTAGACTCTACTAAATGAAACCTTCAAAACACCTCGGCCCCAAAGCATATTTAAGTAATATAAGATAGACTCCAAACGTACTAATGGCTTAAAGAGTTAAACAACTGATTTTTTAAATATTTCATAAGTGGCGAAGAGGCGAACAGATTTTTTAAATATTTCAAAACGTTGGTGTTCTCATCAAAATATTACAGGATTTTGCGGATAACACATTTTTCTGTTTCGAATATAGCCAGTATAAACGGTTCATGACGAACTCAGCTTTCAACTCCTCCATTAGTTTTGATTTGATGCCACTAACAACTCCAACAAGCTCAACTTCAGAAACGGAATAGTAAAATATCGTACAATATCCCAGCGGATTCCAGTCGGATTCATATTCAAGTGGAATTTAGTGAATTCAAAACCTTTAAAATTCAAACTGTAATAAACTGTAATGAATAGAAAACGATATACGCAAGAAACTTGATAGCTTAAAATAAAAGAGTTAGAACTTGCATAATACACGTGGACCCGACAGATGTTGTTCTGCCTTCATTTTGACTAAGATAGCACAACGTCTCTCGGCTATAATCATTCTATCTCTCAAATGAGATCAAATTTTACAGGGTGTATAAATTACAACTAGATTTGTTTCATTAGTTTAGGAGTTTTTTTATGTTATTTAGAGGGCAAGCGAGCCGACGTTCATGCACACTCGTGACATCCGAAAAGTTGCAAGTGCTTTTCCGGCCTTTTTTTAGGGAAGTTGGGCCACCGTTAAACTCACTCACTGAACGAAATACAGCACAACGCCGTTTCACGCCAGTTTATCGTGTGCCAATAACGTGACGCGTAATTTTTATATTTATAAGTTTTTTTTGGTTGCAACTACTATGCTAATTCTATCTCTGGGCTCGATACAGCCTTGTCAATTTTCACTGTTACATTTCACCCTGTATAATTATTCATCACGATGAATTTTGGTCATGAAAATCATACGTTAATTGTTTAGTTATTATTGGCCAACTAGAGAAACTCAAAGATGTACTCAAATGCATCGTAAATCTCAATACAATGTGTAAGACTACAAACTTCTACGTCAATATGAAAGTATTTGGGATGCAGTTTGAGCATCAGAGAGCAGACGGCAGGCGACTGCTGCGACCAGCGACTGTCGCGGCGACAGGCGACTGGCGACACGCCGCGTGACTGATAGCCGGCACGTGCTTCAACTCAACGCGACGACCAAATATTTTTGCACTTTTCCTCACCGTCCGCATTTTGATACTCAAATCTGTTTAATCATGCATGCGAAAACGTCGTATCATGTGCGGTCTAGTTATATTTTAACCTTCTTCCAAAAAAGGAGGTTCTGCTTTTTTTTAAGAAGGTTACAATATTAATATCTGTTCTACTGTTAATATTGAAATTTTACAATATTGTGATATATTAAGGAATATTAGGGAATGTAATTGATACAAAACCAGATTGTGGAAAAAGTAAGTTGGCCGAGTTATGTCAATATTCCGACAAAATAACGAAAGTCCGTAGACTAGCTCTGTTTCAGTTTCTTAAATGGTACATACAATTTTTAGTTAAGTAAAACCCAGACTAAATAATAGTATAGCTTTTAAAAAGAGCTATTGGTTACATATTGTTGTAGAAGGAGCATTAATTGAGAAACTGTTCCCGGGAAGTCCCCTGTAGGCCGGCTGGTCTTGTTTTAAACAGGGGTCAGCCACAAGTGGGAATAGCGCTCAACTTATAAGTTTTTGATAGTTTGTGCGGTCTCCGTATTTACTGCTTAAGTTTAAGGGTCAGTTAGAAAGTTAGGGCGGCCCCAGGAGACGTCCGAACGAACTTTAATGTGAATATTTCATTTGTTTCGCATTATACTAAGTGTAATATCATCATCACAAGTTTTAAGTGGAAGGAAAATGTTCTTAATTTGTTTACTTCATTCCTTATAAAGGACCCTCCATAAAATACGTCATACCTTAAGGAGAGGGAGAAGGGGTCTTTAGTTTTGTGACATCTTCAATGGGCAGGGGGATTTCAGAAATGTGACTACCTGTGACCAGGGACGGAAGGGGTCTAAAAATCATTAAAGTGTGGCGTACTTTATGGATGGTCTCTAATTATGATGAAATCGTTGTATTAGGAGTAGTAGTTTAGAGGGAAAATAATAAATAATATCTATCTCGCGTGATTCCCGATTAGATAAAATATCAATAAGCTACGAAATAATATTTTACGTTAAATTTTGAAGAGTATCTGTAGCAACTTAGCAGACCACTATAGTATAAGTTCGGCTTTAGAACTAATACATAATTCTCCCTAATCTACGATTCCAAATCAAACGTCTCGATCGTACCTGTCAGGTACTAGGAGAGGGACAGGGGGAGGGGGGATAGAACAGATTTTCAAGTTACGGGGAGGTCGACTGAAGTAACAGATTTCAAGCCGGTATTGCTCTAGCCACTTCCAAATTCAATTAATCATAGTTCGGATTAGTTCCCCTTTAACGGTCCACAGACGGACGTGATTTAGACGCATTATGTTGTTGAAAGACGACGTCTTCGTTCTTATTTTAGTCCTTATTTCAAAATATTAAAAAAAAAGAATCTTAACAATATACATCATTAACTATAATTATAAACTACAAACATGATACCTTGGATATAGAAGACCATATCAAATATATATTTTAAGTGTTGTTGTATAAACACTTGTTCATAGCAAGACGATTTCAAATATTATAAACTTAAAACTGTAACTAGTACATAATAACTGTATCTTATTATTGTCAACATTTTGTTAAATTTTATTTCTTGCACCAATAAAGTTTTTTTTAAAAGTCAATTTGCTTCAGGCCGAGTGTTATACCAAGATATTTTAAGCCATAATCCCTTCGGTCAGTACCAAGACGAGTTCTCTAAAGGCTAATAAGATAATTGGGAGCGGATCGGCTTACCCGTCGGGAATCGAACCGGCTCCTAAGACGCAGATTTATTAGAAGGCTGTATCTTAATACCGGCAGTTTCTCCCAACTTAAAGCCTGTTTCATTTGGCTTTAAGTCTTCTCAATTCTGGTTTAAATTCCATCGAATTTCCAACCGTGTTATATAATAAACAAGAAATAGATTTCGCCATATTGTATCAATACATTGTTTATATCGTGTATTACTGACTTTGTTTTTTGAGTTCTGTACCTAAAGGGTAAAAACGGGACTCTATTACTATGACTACGATATCTGTCTGTCCGTCTGTGTTTAAATTTTCACGTAATATGTATTTATGTCGCTATAATAGTCAAAACAAATTAAATAATATTAAAGAAGGCCTTTCGTACGACAAACGTGTTTTTACTGCCAGTTTCTTCCTTTTTGATACTAGATGACGCTGCCGTACCTTAACATCGCGCTATCACTTGTATAAAGTGGTAGAAACTTGTAACGGTTCAACTTCCTTAACCCTTTTTTTCCAAGATTTTGCTCGCTTTCCAACTCGCACTTGGCCGGTTTTTTAAGTCAATCTAATATATACAATTCTCGTTGCCATACTCCTCCGAAACAGCTTGACCGATTTTGATGAAATTTTGCGCTTATCCGATATCTATGAGAACCGGCCGTCATCTATTTTTCATCCCCAAAAATTATTTATATGGCAAAACAACGTTTGCCGGGTCAGCTAGTAATATTATAAAACCAGTATAATTTACTTTAAGGTACTTAAGTTTTTACCACCGACACTTGTATTATACGAGTAATAGTTTTTAATATAATATAAGCCCTTTTAAAAATAGATAGTAGCGGAAACGGCTTTACTTTTTACAAAATTAAATAAAAATTGATAAAGCCGTTTTAAAGGTGTATAAACTGACTTTTTTTGTTTAAACATTTTATATTGTGATGTCATTTAACTTCTACAAAATATTATCAAAAACAAACGAACAAGAAACTTGCAACACCTCAACAACAAAATCAAAAACAAAAAGTACACTCAAAATTATTTCCTTGAACGTTGTAAATCAAAGTCTTGCTGCGGAGTAAGAATTTCTTTCATCGAGAACAAAGTTTGGAGTCGGGTATTTCCTGAGCGAAAACAAGAGAGAACGGAACTGCCAGGAACTGCAAACGACTTCCGCCCGCGAGTTCGACTGCACGTACTAACCGTTCACAGTTAATTTACCTCTATTGGAAGTTTTATATGAACGGTATAAGGGACATTTTTAATGAAAACACGAGGTTGGATAACTATGAACATGTCGCACAAACGGGTTTCGCAAACTTTGTTCAAATCAAAATAGTCTTAAACTATTTTTACAGTGCAACAGAAATACAGCTCCCATCTATTTTGTTAGAATATTTTATTGAAATTCTTAATTTATTGCAATAATTGAAGACATAAGTGGAAGGCAAATTACTAACATTTTACGAACTTCAAGTAAGTACTCATTTCTTCCCATAAAATTTTAAAAAATCTTATAATTTAACGATTTCATTATCTATCCTGTCTATTTAGCTACACACTAAATCTACATTACCTTAATTTCAAATTATTATTCCGGTCTTAAATCTTCCAATTTAAGCAAAAGTAAAAAGCAGTTTTTAAAATGTAAGTCTTCCACTTATATCTTTGCAATTATGATAATATGTACGTATGTATATTATGTCTTCAATTATGAAGATACAACATAGAAGATAATAGAATTATACTCTCTGCTTTGTCCTCGAGATTAGCATTTGGTATTTATTTCGACTATGTAGTATCGGTACGGTTTGCACTTAAGTTAAGATTTATAAAAAAATAAAATAAGTAAAAAATATCCACAGCCGAACATAATAACCTCCTCGTTTTTGGAAGTCGGTTAAAAATAAGTGGGTAGGTTCGCTCACCTGTCAACTTTGTGTTTGTTACGATCACCAATACATGATAAGTCTACCAGTATGTCGAGTTACTTGATAAGTTGGTGTATAATTTTACCAACAATACTGTAACAATATATGTAAGTGCGTGTATAAATTTAGACTTGCCAGCTGTTTTTGGGATTGTTACGGTGAAATCGTGGAGACAGAACAGCCTGTACCCTCCACCAGCTCCGCTGCTGCCATCAATAATTTAACTTGCAACGTCGAGCCTGTTCCATCCACCAGCACATGCGAGATACCTGCCCCTCAGAATGATTGCCAGGATACTGAGGTAACGGCTGTGCCTGAAGTCTATACTGTTGTTCTAGAATTACTAGGAGATGGTCCATAAATTAAAAAATTGTACGGCAAAGATATAAATACCGATCTGGCTGAGCGCCTCCAACATGTAGCTACAGTCGGCCTGTCGAAAGATCTTCGCAATGACCTACAGGGAAAATATCTTTCCACGAAAAATTGTACACAGATTGACGCTCCTGACCTTTATCCCAAAATAAAGGCTGCAATAACGAATATCGTTATATAAAGAGATAAAGGTATTGAAAGTAAACAAAAAGTTTTAGGTTCCGCGATTTCCTCCCTTGAAGAAGCTATCACTACGAAAATATTTACTATTATAAATTTATTATAGATATTATAGATAGATGATTTTTCACAGCAGATATTGTCTCTCAATGTCTACATAGTCAAAATAAATACCAAATGCTAATCACGAGGACAAAGCAGAGAGTATACACGAACTTACCTGTACGTGAAGTTCTATCATAATTATGATAGAACTTCACGTACAGGTAAGTTCGTTTAATCATTAATTAT